>CAXKVW010001061.1:0-140292 GCA_964058825.1 Carex arenaria
CTCACCTTTGGTAGCCTAGTGCAAGCCGACTTCAGGTGACCTACCTCTCCATAATTGTAGCATTCCCGGGTCTCACCCTTAGACCTGGAGTTGCCCGGATTGGAGACAGCTAGAGCTGACTTCACACCTGGAAGCCCCCCTGCCCCAGCCTGTAGCATAATCCGGCTCTCCTCCTGGATCATCGCTGAAACGGCCTCCTCAAGTGAAGGAATCCTCGTCTGAGCCAATAGCATAGCAGCCCTCTGCTCAAACACTGGCGCCAGACCCTCAAAGAACACCATAACTCTGTCCTCCATCTCAATCTCGGAACACACAGGGTCAGTGCAGCATCGTCGTCGGACCCTGAAGTGGGTCTGGTCTCGCCACAGGCGGTCCAGCTCTATGGCATACTCCTGCACTGTCATCTCACCCTGAACCAGAGCTGATACCTCTATCTTGATCTGGTACACTCGCAGGTTGTTCCCAGCACCCTCGTAAGTCTTCTTCAACTTCTCCCAGACATCGTGTACCTTTGCTATGCCTTCCACTTGGGATGCAATAGACGGAGTCAATGAGCTCAAAAGCCAGATATACACGTGCATGTGAGTCGACTTCCACCCAGCTCTCTCAGGTGCAGTCAGATCTGGCTCAGCCTTCTCTCCAGTTAGGTACCCCTCCAAATCCTTCCCTTCCAGGGTGTACCTCACCCGACGTGACCAGCCTAGATATGTGGCTGACCCATCAAGTTTCACATCAATCGGTGGAAGCTTCAGCCTTGGTGCCGATGCCAGTGCTAGTGCTGGCTTCAGCGCATTCACACTGGCTCCTGAGCTGAATGCACGCATAAAAGCCGCAATCTCATCACCACTCATCTTCCCAAAGGCCTCCTTCATGAGATCTGGATCCTTATCCTTGCTCGCATCTCCTTCCATTTTTGACCCGACTCTGATCTACACAATCCCGAGTCAAGTCCTCTTCAAGACCCGATCTTGCACCATCAAGATCAAGCCCTCATCAAGATTCGAGCTCCGATCAACCCGATCAATCCATCCTAACCCTGCTTCTTGGATATCGTGGGGTATTGATTGGCCCCCCCACATCGGCCAAATCACATTAAAACCCGAACCCTAGGTGGTGGTCGGCCCTAGAAGAGAGAGAACCGACCTAGGGAGAGAAGAGAGAGAGTTCGGCTATTGTAGCAGCGGAGCCGAGTTACTGTAGCTGCGGCGCGGTTACTGTAGCGGCGGTGAAAAACACTGTAGCACTGCGCGGTTTTCGATGTGCCCTAGATGGCTCTGATACCAACTGGAGAATAGTTATAAAAGTCTCAAATTTATTAATTAACCCCTTGGGGTATATATAGAGCATACATCATTCAATCTAGTCCCTATGATTACTCTATATTCTCATTTCACACATAAGTCTCTAAACTTATAACAAATACCAACAAGTTATGCTATCACTCTGCTCTTATTCATTCTTCCCATAGCTTTATCACTAGAGAACAATGGCTTTCGCATTGAGCTAAACCATGTCGACTCGAAGGGCAATTTCACTAAAACCGAGCTCCTAAACCGAGCAACAGCCAGAACCATGCATCGGTTGTCTCGGTTCAGAGGCATGCAGCTATTTTTATCAGAAAATATCAGTAGTACCATGCAGGGCATCATCGAAGAAGGTGAATACTACATGGATTTGGCTATTGGAACCCCTCCTCTGCATTATTCAGCAATTGTTGATACAGGCAGTGACCTTATATGGACCCAGTGCAAACCTTGCCGAAGATGTGTGTCCCAACCAACACCAATATATGATCCTTCTAGTTCTACCACTGTTTCATCCCTCCCGTGTAACTCCACAAAATACCAGTACCTGTGTATTACTCACCCTCAGCCATCTTGTTTATGTTCATACAATTATACGTATGGCACGGGATGGACAAGTGGAACTCTTAAAGAGGAGACTTTCACGTTTGGTACCTCAAAGTTGGTACAAGTGTTGAATGCCCTATTATTTGGGTGTAGTACATCTTCCAGTGATGATTTTAAGGGTTCATCTGGGCTGGTTGGGTTTAGTAGAGGTCCATTTTCCTTGCCTTCACAACTGAATGCTAGCATGTTTTCTTATTGTTTTACTTCATTCTTTGATACTAATAGCACAAGCACACTATTTCTTGGACCTTTGGCTAAATTTAGTGCAACTGTTGTTAAATCCACGCCATTCGTTAAAAGCCCTTCTGAGCTTCCTATGACAACATTTTACTATCTCTCATTACAAGGGATCTCTCTTGGGACTACCATGTTGTCAATCCAACCTTCCACATTCACCTTGCAACCAGATGGAACAGGTGGATTTATTATCGACTCAGGTACCACAATTACATACCTCATAAACCCAGCATATCATGCTGTGCAAAATGCTATTAATTCAATAGTGAACCTGCGCCGGGTTAATGGATCAAATATTAATGGGCTTGAAACATGCTACAATGTGCCATCTGGTTCTTCTCTGCCAACAATACCTGATATGACGTTTCATTTTCAAGGTGCTGACATGGTGTTGCCAGTGGAGAATTACATGGTCCCCGATCAGGAAAATAAGTTATGGTGCCTCGCTCTTTTAGGCATAGATAGTTTTTCAATATTGGGCAACTATCAACAACAAAACTTCCACATACTATATGATGTCGACCAGGAAGTTCTCTCTTTTGCTCCTGCCCAGTGTGACAACATATGAGGGAATGTTTACTTGTATTATTAATTTTTTACGTATTTTGTTCGTATGTGATGGCATCATTTTAAAGTTCAGTCCTTTGTTGAATGGGTTATATTTGTACTACTATATACAGTATATGTTGTTTGCATTTTGTTCTGATGTACGATGGCCTCTTTCTTAAGTTCAGTCCTTTTTGTAAATTTTGATTTTATTTGTACTACTATATATATACGTACATGTTGTTTTTGTGTTGTTCCCTTTTCTTTGAGATAAAATAATAATGTCAAATCTTGAAATTTTAAATATCAAAGAATCATCCAGTTGAGGTCATAAGGAACCCATTACTTTAACCGCAAGAACAAGAGCCAGTTTTTTATTTTTTTATTTTGTTAATTTAGTAATTGCAAGGTATTGTACTTAATTAACTTCTGAACATAACGACTGATTGATTTTATTTTATGACAAAATCCAGCTACCAAATAAATATTTGACAATCAGTAAAGATGGAATGACCATTTATATTGAAATATGAATTAGTAATTATATATAAAGAATTGCATGAATGAGAGTTTATTGTCGCTAGACGGTAACCAAAAACAGGGGTCTGAAAGTGCAAATTAATATACTAAATGGATAAATTAAAGGTTTTCACTTCAATGATATGCTCGCATAAACCAAATTGATATAAGTGGCACATATTGACTACAGAATTAGGAATTGATCATAGGGAAAAGTGCAAAAAATAAAAATCATCTTTTGCCCAGATACGTACTTATTTAATCATCATCTTTTGCTTTGCAGAATTAGGAATTCATAGGGAAAAAAGCGAAAAATAAAAATGTTCTTCTAATAAATTCTTATATGATTGAGTGGGATTGATTTCCTCATACAGATGTGAGAATGTCTTGAACCAAAAACGATCATGCGATTTCAATTTCTTGTTACTATTCAACATGACATTAATTTGCTCCACAGCTGAAAAAGCAAAATGCTTTCATTTGCTCAAAATTATGTGAACCCAATTCTCGGGTGTTCAACAAGGAAACCATAGGAACAAGTCAATCCATTTCTCTTTTTTTTTTTTTTTTTTTTTAAAAGTAGATAACCACCTGTTTCATTAGAAACATAATGTTCATACAAAAGAGAATGCTAAAGTCCATAATATGACATAATAGAACATAAAAAGAAACTTAAAACTTGAGAGGACAGAAAGAGCACTAGAACAAAATATAAGCAATCATATGAACTAAGCAAAATACTAAACAATAGCCCAAACTAAACTAAACTAAGCAGAAGCAATAGAGCTATCAGTAGATGAAGAACTAGAGGCGATAGATGAGTCATCAGTAGAAGAAGAGAGAAGAACAAGAACACCATGATCTTCTATTGTTTGAAAAGCAGTATCAACGTCATCATATTCAGCCTGGACACGAAGATAGTCTGACAAATCAGACCCTTCTAAACCAGCACTAGGGTCTGTGTCCTCGGAAATCAACGGGCTGCTTACCCTTCCCTGGATATCGGAACCCGAGCTGATTATCAAGGGACCTGCCTGATGCAAAAAGGAGACATCCATAGGTAAAATTAATATTAATTTAAAAAATATATCATCTAATTTAACCTTGTACCAAAAAGAAATAATAGCAATGATGTGAAGTCCTAAAGATGAACTAGATGGGATAGGAGAGTTTTGAAAACATACTTTATTTCTTGCTAACCAAATAACCCAGATAGCAGCTGCTCTAATCATCTCAACAAGTAACCTATCTTTTAATTTAAGTTCTTTCTCATTGTTCTCTATGTTTGAGAATGACCGGAAGAAATATATCAGTGGTACAAACTACAAATACCAGTTGTGCCCTAAACCCTAAACCCTAATTGCAATTAAACTGTCTATTCATATTTCATTCAACCCCTGTCTAAATGTTACTAATCAACCGAGTATATATATATATATCATGCAAAGTCATGAAATTGTAAATATTTAGTATGCCTCGGACACCAAAGAGCAAACATTATTTAGGCATAGCCTTTGTGTTTTCGTATGCCTCGCCGTAGCCTATGATATATAATCACATACCGTTCCACCAGGTTTGATAGCGTCATGGACTTTAGGCACATAATTACAACGACCAAGTTCAAAAAGGTTATCCGATTGTAGGGGCAGCGTCTCCGCCGTTTATTTTAAATCATAAAATTGCCAGTTCTAATAAATCTATCACTGATCTCTATGAGACATGCAGTTTCATACGGTAAAATCTTTACAAGATGCATAGTCTTGACTAGTACAGATAACTGATCGTACTCCAATTGCTCTGTTTTATAAGCTATATTCCAATAATGGTGTACTTAATTGTGATAGTAATATTACCGCTCAATTTGAAATTATGATTTGACAATGTCAAAAGAATACGTTAATATTTGACTAGCTCAAAAAGATGAGGTATACTTTATATCATAATGGATGAAAAATACAATTTTTAATTCACATTAATTAGCATGGTTATATCCTATAAGCCCGGATCTTTAATCAATGTTTTATAATCATACAAAAGTATACTATTCTCAATCAAAGCTAGCTGTAATCAGGATTATGGTTAGTCCAATAGATGCAGAGTAGACTAGATTTTTCATAATATACAATACAAGAATATATCCCACACGCTGCAACCCAATTGACTTGTCATTATGAAGATAGTGAATATAATCTATAGCTGTAGAGTATGTCATGATGGAGAATTAATGAACAAAATATGATTAAAGAAATACAAGATAAACTTAATTAAGGATTCACTCAGTAAAATAATTAGGAGAATTCTTCAAAACATTGTCTAAAACAAAATTAAAACAAACGCACTTTTCCCTTACTAATATTATTGTCTTAGACCATTAAATCCATTTGGCTCCAAATAAGATCGTATAAACACTACAATATATAAATCTTATCTCTTAAAATCTAGTTCGTAATGTACTAATCTTCAATTACCCTGAACACTATATTCTCTAGGATCGTTTCTTATTCGAATATATAAAATCAATTAGTCATTAGGAACAAAAGTTAATCAAGTGCAAATACACAACAACGAAATTTAAAATATTATTAAATAATACTAGGACGGTTCAAATGGCTCATGAGTACCTCATATTTTATATCTCTGTTTTCAAAATTCAAATTATTGATCCAAACCGCTCAACTATAGTCCCTAACGACATGGGAGGGGGGGGGGGGGGGGGGGGGGGTAATAGGGAGTCTTAAAGACTCTTAAATATTTTTCGGTTAAACTCTCTAAAATAATTAACGAATCAATCAAACAACAAGCAAGCATGTACAAGTAAAATAAATAGAGTAGAGTTAGAGAAATTTGACACGCAAGATAATAACGGAATTCGGCGTATATTGCCTACGTCTCCGGTGCAGGGCAACCTCATCGGAGCCAATTTTCTATTACCCAAAAAGAAAAGATACAACTTGTGACACGTGGGAAGGTGGGACGTCACGACCTAACTCGTGTACAAGGTGAACTTAGAAGCTCGAGCTGGACAGTCCCTCGGGATCGTCACACATCTATGGATATATTTGAGTGAAAACGCTCGAGCTAGTGAATCCCTTCAATGCCCTACATGCTGGATGGATATGAATCTGCTGCAATTCTTTACCCATGAACAATACCCTACAAGCATTGCTTTTCCAGATCCAACTGTCGAATTGTTTTGAGATTCGTGCACAAAAAATCAACTGTTTTGAGATATGTGCACATAACTTATTGGACGGCTGGATTTAGAAAAGCAGAAATTTTAGAATTACTGTTCATAACATTCGGATAGCAACAGATTCCATTCTCATGTAGGATGCACTAACTAGGATGGAAATACTCTATAACTAAATTCTAGACACTAAATTATATATTCAAGAAGATAAGTCGAGTGGATTTGAGAGTGTTGAGATGATATATATTGAAGTTTAAGCTCACTCAACAATAGAAGTTTTCAATAATGTACAATAAATACTTTTTGAATGTGAGAGGCGGCTAGCTTGATAAAATCTGAAGTAGGGTAAGTCCGGAGTGATCCAGATTTGTCGGAGAGTGATCCGTTCCAGATCGGAGTAACACATAGTTGTGCCCAAATATGTTCAGAGTTTTAAGCGTAATTAATAGGGATTAGTTGAGATGTTGACTGGTCAAAGGATTAGGAGAATGGAAATATCAAAGAAGATGCAGTTAGAACCATTCAAGACAGTTAGACAGACAGTTGTTACATTCTAGATTGTTAGACGGTTAAACATTCTGTTAGAAATATTGTTAGATTTTTGTAATAGGAGATTAGACAGAGATTAGACACCAAACACATCCTATATATACAACACAAGTGTAACAAGTGAAAAACATTAATTCTCTGAAATTATGTTTCTCAGTTTTACCAGTAAACCTATTAGTAGTATTTTTACAATCCTAGATATGTCGGTTCTATGTTTAAATTCAAACTAGCTCATTTGAACAAGCTAATCCTTAACAAATCAAACTCAAACAGTGGATCTGAAACTAGATGTACAGGCCACATATCTGAGCTGGTCGCGTCAAATCAAGGGTGCTCTAGCAGGGAGGAACCTGGAGGGATTTCTGATAGGAGAGAAGGAGGAGCTGGCATAGGATGCGACTGGGTGGAATGAGTGGAAGACCCACACATGTTGTTGTACACGTGGCTTCTCAACTCGATGGTTCCTTCGATTGCTGTCACGGTGAATGGCATTCAGAGTGGGAAGGATGTCTGGGCGAAGTTGAGGAAGATTTATGCAGGAGTTGAGAACAATATGAGAGTGTTCCAGATCAAACATGAGATAGAAGCAGCAGTGCAGGGAGATAGGTCGATCCAAGAGTATGCCACTGATCTGGAGCGACAGTGAGCAGACTATTATCACTTCTCACCGATCTCATGCTACCAAGATTCCAAGTGCAAGAGAGGAGAGCGAGATGAACAGAGGAGGACTATGCACTTTCTGAGGAGATTGAACCCGGCTTTTGAACAAGGCTAATAAATTGAAACTTGTGTGTGATTCATGGGAGTTTGGCAAGCATAAAAAATGTTTCATCTCCTCATACCTCATATTCTATATTTTCATTTTTAAAGTCCAAACAGTAGATCCGAACCACTCAACATGATCTTCATGTTAAAATATGCTTGGTGACCAAATTTTATATTTTTTTTTAATTTTTTACTGCTTTTTTAGATTTTGTGAAATCGTTGTTTTTTTTATGGTCCATATTTATTTGAAAAACATCGATTTTCAATAAATCTAAAAAAATAGTAAAAAATTTCCAAAAAATGTAAAATTTGGTCTCCAAGCATATATTAACATGGAGATCATGTTGAGCAGTTGAGATCGACTGTTTGGACTTTAAAAACGAAGATATAGGATATGAGGCATTGAAACCCTCCTCTCTCTCTATATATATATATAGTAGGCTCATTCTCTCCATCAATTAGTGTGCAGTACAGACAAAAATTAATCCACTTAATCTTAAGCTATATTATACTTGTATATATTCTCCAATTGATTGAAATCATTCTCCACATAATTGAGATCAAATTAATAATTTTCCCAATTACATTTCTGTATTTTATTCCGAAGCTGGAACACACTTAAGAACAATCTATTGCGGACCGGATAATAATAATAATAATTAATTTCAAACTTATCGATATAATTTTCATTTATTTTAATGAAATCCGAATCTTATTTGACTTCTTCAACATTATATGCATCTATATATACAACCAAGTGATTGATATGGAATATTTTACCATTCGATATAGATATCGTTTTTTTTTCTTATTTTGTAATATGTTTCCCATGTATCAATTAGTATACTATTTATTGTAGTACTCTTCTCAGTAATTGCTCTTTGCATATTAGACTGATATGTTTCCCTTTTTCGATCTGCATATAAATACTAGTTCACTAGCTACTAGCAGATAGAGTTGCTAGCTTTTTTTTTTTTTATAAATTTAGTGCATTTGTCTGAAAACGTTTATAACCGTTGAATAACAACGAATCCAGACTTATGGTATATAATATATATCATGAGATTTGAAACGATTTCTTTATTCATATGATTATCATAATATATACTGACAAATTAATTCTTGGGATTTTCAGAATATTTCGTTGAATCTTTTGATGATTATCACATTCTAATTGCAACTGTACTGTAATTTACCATTGATCGCCACTATTCAAACACCTATATATATAGTGTTGCATGTGTATGAAGAAAACAAAGGGAGAACAAATAGAGCACTACCAAAAAATTACACTCAGATTGATCAGTGCTATTATTTCACCACCATGCACAAGTTCTTCATATGGATGGTAACACTACTACTAGTTTTTGTAACTTTTAATTTTAGTACCCGGCACCAGAGGAAGTCGGCCGCAACCCGCACCCGGCCTCCAAAAAGTATTCTCTTTATCTTAGATGAAAACTTTTTTTAATTTTTTTTAATATTTATAATAACTGTCACCAGCCATGAAGAAATATATTGACTCAATTCCTTAAAAAAAATGAAAATCGAAATAATCAGAATCCTTGTCTCAAAAAAATGGAAAAATTACTTACTATTTTTGTGTGAATTTATTACAAGAATCCTGTGACACCTTGAAAAAAAAATATATATGTATAGTAATTATTGTTTATGTTTATAGTACAATAAAAAAAATGATATTTTTATGCAAAATAAGCATCTGGAATAGAAATTACTGTAGTCCGAAATTGCATCAGTAATTAGAATAGTACATTTTTATAGAGTAAAGATTTTGTCCCCCTCCATTTAGTCCCCTAAATGTCCCCCTAACTAACTTATCCATAAAAAAGTACAATGGGGACCACTAACTAACTAGGAGAAACATTAATTACTTGAGGGACCACTTAAATTTGAAAAAAATTACAACTGGCGTGCACATTTATAAACACTTATGCGCGCAAGTATTCCTATATAATATATCAAGTATTCATACCTAAGATATTAAGTATTTAAACAAAAACTGGACATAAACTTTCTTTTTCTCATAGTCACACATCCATCTTTTACATGTTTTTAGAAGTGGGTTTTTTTTTCTCTGTTTAATCTAATCAATATTTCTAACGATCCGCGAGGAATTTTGCAAATCTAAAACCACGAATATTTTCTACGTAATTTTCTCTTTCGAATGAGATCCATGATGAAGTACTTTCGGGTTCTTCATCGTTCAAGTACTCATACCTCCACATGTAAGTATTCATATCTCGTGGAGCAAATATTCATACCTTGTAGTGTGAATACTTACATTATATTTGCACAGATATTAAAGATCTCATGCATTACCTGAGTGGTCCGGATTATGATTGGACGGTCTGTATCTAAACACAAACGGTGCGTTCATGCAGAGAATGCTAAATTGATTCACACGAATCTCAAGAAAATTTTGATCTGTATAATTGCTGGACTATAATATTTTCAATTCATACTTCAAGCATCAAATACATTCATACTTTAGTTATAGGTATGAATACTTTCTCCAGTACCTATCAATACATTTAAGCACCAAATAGATTAACTGATTTATCACCATAACAATTCACACTTCAATGCGTAAGTATGAATACTTAAAATTTTAGATATTAATATTTTTACTAAAACTTCAATGTTTAGGTATGAATACTTGATGTTAATATTTTTATTAGAAATACTTGATATCTTAAGTATGAATACATGATATATTATATATTAATACTTGCGTGCATATGCATTCGTACTTGTGCATCGTATAAGTATGAATACTTTTCTCAGTATATATCAATACATTCAAGCATCAAATAAATTAACTAATTAAAGTTATTTTACAACATAACAATTCACACTTCAATGTGTAAGTATGAATATTTGATGTTAATATTTTTATTAAAAATACTTGATATCTTAGTTATGAATACTTGATATCTTATATATTAATAATTGCGTGCATAGGCATTCGTACTTGTGCACAGTTTTTTAGAAATATATTTTGTATTTTAGGTATGAATACTTGCATTACGAGATATAAATACTTGCTCGACGAGGTGTAAATCATTTAGGAATTTCTCAGGAATATTTTACAACATAAAAATTCACACTTTAATTCGTAAGTATGAATATTTTAATGTTCTAGTATGAATATTTTATATGTTTTAGTATGAATACTTTGTAGTTTGAATATTTTATAGTAACTTTGTAGTTTGAATATGTTATATGTTGAATATTTGCTGATAAGTATATGTATACATGTAATGTTTTAGTGTGAATATTTAAATGTTTTAGTATTAATACTTTGTAGTTTGTATATTTACTAATAATGATACATTTAAAGTTATAGAATGAGTACTTTATATATTTTTAGTATGAATACTTTCTAAATTTAGTATGAATACTTGTATGTCGAGGTATGAGTACTTGAACAATAAAGAACCCGAAAGTACTTCATCATGGATCTCATTTGAAAGAGAAAATTACGTAGAAAATATTCGTGATTTTAGATTTACAAAATTCCTCATAGATTGTTAGAAATATTGACGAGATTAAACGGAAAAAAAAAACCCACTTCTAAAAATGTGTAAATGATGGATGTGTGACTAGAGAGAAAAGAAAGTTGATGTCCAGTTTTTTGTTTAAATACTTGATGTCTTAGGTATGAATACTTAATATATTATCTAAGAATACTTGCGTGCATAAGTGTTTATACATGTTCACGCTAGTTGTAAATTTTTTCAAATTTAAGTGGTCTCCAAAGTAGTTATTGTTTATCCAAGTTAGTTAGCGGTCCTCATCATACTTTATGGATAAGTTAGTTAGGTTTATGGATAAGTTAGTTAGGAGGACATTTAGGGGATAGAATGGGGAGACTATTAGTCACTCCCATTTTTATAATCTATATGTTACCCACAAAATACAAGACCTAATTTAGTAGGTTAATTTTGACAGCCCATAATTTGTATAGCATTAATTACTCACTAATTAGAATGAAGACTCTCCATAATAACCACCCCGTAAATAGCGTCTATTTCCCTTGTAATTAGCAAACCTTCTTTACAAAACCACTCATAGTATTAAAGTTTAAAACTGCTCATTGGGTACCATTCTCTCTCTCGCCTCCTTCACAGAAAGTTAAAATAAAATCTATATTTTATTCCCTCTTTCAAATTATAACCCCCATGGGAGATCTCAAACCCCGCCATCCTCGGCACAATCAAGTTTAGAAATGAGCAAGGTACCCCAATTCTATATCTAATTTATGCCAAGTAGATTTAAAACAATCTCTTATATTTTAGAATCTGATAAAAATTCCAATAACTATATTTTTCTGAAGATTATATATTTGTTAAGATTCTTATATTATTTTTTGATATAATATTTTAGGTTATACTTATTTATGGGAAACGAATTTTAATAAATACATTCTGAAAATTATTTTATTGATACGATGTCTTATATATGTTACTTTATTATAATCCCATGCACATCTGTAGACATCATCCGGTTCACTAATTAATTGCAATAAACATAATTTATTTCATGAAGACCAATTCTTCTATTTTTATATATTAAGCAAACTATTGGATGATGGATAAGTTCGGATCGGCAAATTAAACCCGTAATATTGATTGAGTGGGTTTTGCAAATCAAAATATATGTATTCATTATTTTTCTAAATCATATACACGGTTAAGCAAACATCTTAAATTACCATAAATAAATATTTTTTTTATTACCAATTATGATATGCAACGATATCCTAAGTACAAGTAATGATATTTTTCATATGAACATTTTATCAAAACATATATATTATGGTTGTGTTGTCTAAATATACAACGGTTGAAATAATATATCATATTAAGAATTAGGAATAAGTATTTATATAGAATTTCTTTTACCCGAAAATGGTATCTATTATATCTCCCTTAATTGATTTTATTATGATTTAAAAGAATGATTTTGATTGTCCGAGGTTTCTTGAATTACAATTATTAGTTTACTGAATGATAGTTTTCACCGAAGACTCTAATAGTTTATCCACCGATGATCCTTATATTATTTTTATTATAAAGAAGTCTAATTATGAATATTTACCAAAGTTAATCATAATTTCCTGAAAATAATTTGTAAATATAATTACCTTATGTTAGAGCCATGATTTCATTATTGAATTTTACTGATGATATTCAGATTATAAACTTATCAAAAATTATTTTATCAACGGATTTTGTTTAATTAGAAACATGCATGAATATTAATTTAGAAACTATGTTTCATGGTCTAGGTCTGAGTGTCGAAGGAGAGACATAGAGACAGCAGTGAACTGTCCACAATAACAGGTGCGGGTTTTCTAGACCTTATAAAACTATTTTACTTGTTTCTTGTCATTTAATTGTTTACTACTATGACATTAGTTGAATTTATGCATGTTGTTTTCGAACCATTCGTATGACCAAGTAGACCATAAATAAATTGCATGAAATGATAGGATTCATACTTTGACCAAATTAGGACTTGCATGAATTGCATATGTTGAGCATGGCATGGATTTTTGTGATTGAATGAATGTACGCGAAATGAACGAATATTGGAACTGAACAGGGGCCAATATGCTTGCATATTGGGATGTATACATTGGGTCCGGTGTTCGACTAGACCCCTTGTTAACGTGACTGTAGGCGAAAGCGGTCCTGTCACGGATGTGATTGTAGGCTGACGAGGTCCTGTCGCATACGTGATTGTAGGCGAAAGCGGTCCTGTCACGTATGCGATTGTAGGCAGAAGCGGTCCTATCACCGCCAAGACCTAGTGGCTTATGAATTCACCGTCTAGTGAGGCACATGAAATGGATTAACGGAATTTTGAAAGCAAACGAAAATCATAAGTGATGATAGGATATGCATTGCATTAGAAGAAGCATACACATTTTAATTGTATATGTTCATATTTGTGAGAATATGTAAAGGTTTTATAAACTCTAGGCTGGAACTAAATCCCGCACTGAGAGATGGTTCGATCTCTCATCCGTTCCACTTTTATGTGGGTTCCAGGTAATGAAAAGGAAGGATTCGAGGAAGGACAAAAGTGAGACTAAGCAGGAAGACATATGATTAATAAATTGCCACATGTTGTTGAGTTTTTATTTCTATGATTCAATAAGTGACACATTGAGTAGACATGGCAGTGTCTGTATTACTAGCCATGTCTGCCGTGATCGTTTGTTTAAACTCTTTTGTTTATGAAATACAATGTGGCTTTATTATGTTTTTATTGATAATGTATGTGATGTAATTACGCTTTACATAGAAATATGTGGCGGGTTGTCTCGGGGTGTGACAAATCCAGAGGTATCTGCGAGGGTAAAAGAATGACTATTGTTGAGAGTAAACTGATAAAAATTGTTATTTCTGAAAATATTGTCCCAATTAATTAAACACTTTTATCTTCACGAATAATTTTTATAAGCACTTTTCATAATGTATATCTATTTTTTTCCTTTTGTTTTGTTTTATTATTGACTTTTAATGGCCGAATTACGATGGAGAAAGCTATCAGATATCCTCACCGTCCATTTTTGGGACGTATAAGCCAGATCCAAGAAATTGATCAACATCACTCTGGTAAGAATTATTTTCTCATTTTTTACATTTTTTTGGTCTACTTAGCAAACTCTAGTTTTTTGTATAATAATAAATTGTTTTTCCGTTGTTATATATACACTGTTGCAGCATTTAAAATACAAAAAAACAGTATTCTTCGAAGAGTACTAATTGTCATTCTGGTTAGAATAATAATTAATTGTTTTTCTGTTGCAGCATCAGAATAATAATTAATGGGTTCCAATGCCGGGGTTCTTTCACACTTCATCGTATCTCACATATTTAATTATATCTGATTTTAGAGTTCAAATAGTCGATCCAAACGGTTGAACATGATTTTCATATGAATATAAACTTGGGACCAAATTTAAATTTTTTTTTTACTATTTTTATATATGTACAAAATCACTGTTTTTGGTCCAAAAATAGTGATTTTGTACCCATCTATAAAAATGGTAAAAGTTTCTTAAAAAGATATAAAATTTGGTCAGTAAGCGTATTTTAATATGGTTCAGATCAATTGTTTGAATTTAGAAAACGGAGATAAAAGATGCCAGACATGAAAGACTTGAGGCATTTTAATCCTCCAATTAATTAATTAATTTGTAATATCAGTTTTAAATAATGCCACTTACATCCCCTAAGACAAATTAATACGTATATCTAATTACTCAAATCCTGTATCAGTTTTAATTAATGCCTCTTACATCCTGTAGCTGTCCGGGTTGGCGTTGGAGATAACGTGCTGGCTCTTCTTTAAGACGTGCTGACTGCAAAAAAAAAAAGACTTTTATTTTGCTCAAATTTAAGTAACCCCGTACGTTTTCTTTTGTGTGTTCAAAAAGAAAATCACAGGAATAACTCAATTTATTCCTCTTTAATTTTAGTTCTATCTTCGTTGTTCTCTTTGGTTATGAGTGACAGGAAGAAACATATTACTGGTAAAAATACTTGTTGCCATTAACGTATACCTTATTTGCAATTAATTAACCCTTAGTAAAGTAATTTTACCTCAACTTTACTCAAAACGGTTTAAGAAAAAAGGTTTTGGGCCCAGAAAACGATCAAGCCCAAAACGGTTTATACCATTTTGTGCGAGTGATCCTTAAAATTACATTACTGTAGCGAGCAGCTTCAATTCTTCACCGTTGATTTTTTTTTTTTCTTTTGAGAAAATCGGCAGCAGCTGCCAATTGAAAATTATATTAAAACAAACAAATTACATCTTAGTAGTTGATGCCTAGTACCAGTATGTACCGGCCAGTGATCAGGTACAGCAGACCAGATTACAACAAATCAAAATGCATTGAAATAAGGACAGGAAAACAGACAAAAACCCTCCCAACACTCGCAGGAAGTGCTAGAACAAAAGGTCATGCACCAGTCGGTACATAGGCCTTTTATCATGGAACCCCCTACAATTTACATTAATTTCACAAAACGAAGGGATCCTGCCTGTTTCTCTTCCTGTCCTCCCGGCACCCTACAATTTACATTAATTACACCGTTGATTTTAAATCTCAAAATTACCGGCTCTAATAAATTTATCTTTGCTCTCCAATCTTAACTTTCTAAACTGCCTGACCAATAACGGATGTCAATGAATCAAACTCGAATTGCCTTCAGTTAGAGTTCAATTCGTAATTTTATCAAATTGAATTCTCAAATTTGAGTTTGAATTATAAAACACTTCAAGCTACTTCGTTCGAATCAAGCTAGCTTAATTTAAATAAAGAACGAGCATTCAACACTTGAATCAGACTAAGTTTCCAACTGGCTTGGATAGTCGAGTTTACCAACGGTTGAGATTAAAGTAGAAAAAAATTAAAAGACCAAAATTGAAGTTTTGGTTTAAGTATAAAATATCCAGATTGTACCGGTACAAGATCATATTTTGGGCCTAAAAATAGGTAGTATATTCCAAAATTTTGTTTTTAGCAAATTCAACATATATAGGCAGTATATATATGCATGGCAGAATTTCTTTCAAATAGTATATTAACAAAACATTACAATGTATAGCAAAATTTCATTACAAATTCTCTCAAAACAGATCATACATACAACTTGACAAGCCTTTTTATTCGTTATTGCAGATATAACAGAATCATAAAAATCTAGTTCATATATAAATGTGGAAGGATTCAGGATGCAACTTCTTTCATTGATGAAATTTTTTCATCATCTTCAGCAATTTGCTGGTAAAGGACCTGCTGTAGATGGCGAAGGAGCTGGAGCTGGAACAGGGGCACCGGCCCTCTCTCGAACTTTATCTGAAAATTTAAACAGAAGCATAATTTTTTGTAATATATGTGGTTCTAATTGCTTACAAAAACAAATTAGGTTATCCTTTATTACAATTGTTTTTAGTGTTTCATTTAGATTTAATTTGATTTTATTAAATGTAGAAATTTCATTATGTTCTCAACTTCCTTTATTACAATTGTTGTGGTATTGAATCTAAAAAATAGCATCTTGTCAATTTTGTTGGTCGAAATGAAACAATCAACCCCAAAATTTAGCGGACAAATAATTTGGAAATTAAAATAAAGAAATCATTCTTGGGAGAGGACAAACAAGCTAAAATTGAAAAATATCATTATCGCAAGCAAGATACAAGATACAAGATACAAGATACAAGATACAAGATACAGAAGGACCAATTACAAAATATTATTGAAATTGGTATGTATTGTGCATTATATGTAATATTTTTGTCAATTTTTTTACACATTTCAGAAACAAAAATGTTCCCATAATTGTAGATTACGCGTCCATAGTTGTAGATATGTAATGTATATCAATTTTGGTCAGACCGGTAACTTCTTTGGTCCTACAATATTCAAAGAATCAGGTAAGCAAAATCGTTCAAATTTTGAAACTTTACAAATTAAGAAAGCCAAAAAAAAGGCCCCTCAGTTTTAAAGTTTGATTTAAACATACTGGAGCTCCTACAAATATTCAAAGCATGCATCTATAATTCTATATTAAGGAAATATTGCACCTAAGCCAACTAATTAGAAAAGATACAACACAGCAAAAACCAGACCTGAAACTAATTAAGATTTCACAAAAAACACCCTAAAAAACTATCAGCTTGTAACGCAGCCGTAATTAATCAATCCCTCTAGCTTAAATACTAACACCTTATCATGTGATGAAAAATATTTCAATTTCCAATTATTGACTATAACAATTACATTAAAAATTATCAAATATAGATGAAGTATATATACCTTCATGTCCCCACAAAGGAATCCCTGGTGAGTCACAGTCAGGCGGGCAAAAAGCATTGCAAGTTATTACCCAATGCCTCTTAATACATTTGTTCCAGCACTTTCTGCCCTTGTCGCAATCCAGAAATCCTCCTGCACAATTTGATGTGAAGACCCCCAGAAAAATAGCCGAGAGAAGAAACACGGCCATAACACGACGGGACTCCATGTTGGCCTAGAAGAAAGATTTTGTCTCGGGTGTTCTTCTCTCTTGTTGGTAAATAATGGGGATGAATGTACTTGCGTGATTGCCGTGCTTTAAAAGGGATTGATAGTTAAAATTTAGACAGGTTGGAATAATCACCCATCGGTGGTTTTAACCAGGATTGGTGGGTTGTGTTGAATTGTACTGTAATCAGTCTAATTTTGGGTATTTTAATTTGCACTTATTATATAATGATAAGAAATGAGTTACAATAGCGGCATGTAACAAGTGCAAGCCAAGAGTTATCTAATCAAGAAGAAAAATCTATTGTTAGTAATTAAGTTCTTAAAAGATTGGATGTAACCACGGGTGGATCTAAGATTTTGGTCAGAAGTAGGCACAAAATACTGATAAGAGTATATTTTTTTTTCTCCTAGCAAATCAGAGTGAAATAGCGGATATGGATCTAAAAAAGTCATGGTGTGACCAGATATGTCACGGCACGTCACACAAAAGATTTGATCACAAAACATGGTTATGTGTTATTAGAATCGTTAGATCTTAATCGAATGATGAATATTGAACAAACTAATTTAAATTATGAAAAATAGTTAAACATTATCAAACGTTACGTTTGGACATGTCGTGTGTAGTTACGGCGTGACTAACATATTGTGACTATTCACATACCATCACCATCCTTCCAAAGTTGGTCACAACACGGCATGTATTAATCTGACTTGGTCACGGGCATGATACATGATTCAAGTCACGGCACAATACATATTTAGATTCCTAATAGTAGTCCTCTTTTTTCTCCTAGCGAATCAACAATTCTTTTGAGTGGAGTAGCGAATTAGGACCGCGTCTTTTTTCTTTCTTTTTTTCTATTATGTGAATCAGTCTACATTAACATTCTTTTCCGCACATTTTTCTTCTACTGAGCTGTGAATTAAATTCAGGGTAGTCATTATTTTCATTCAAGGATAAGCACAAGTGTAAAACCACTAAGTTTAAATATCAAATTCAAACTGTATATGGAGTTAAATAGCAAATTCAAAACTATAAGATTGTAAGATTGGTTATGTCACATTCTGTAAATTAGTTCGTTTAGATAAAAACATTATTGCATGCATTCATTTTGATTTCTCTGAAAGATCAATACACTTGAAGACCAAATTATTATTATTATTTATTTATATATTATTATTATCATTATTAGTATTGTTGTTGTTGTTATTTATTTTAAATAGGAAACTTGCTGCAATCATAGCAAGCATTTTGCCTTTTTCATGAGTTTGCATCTCTGAAGTAACCGAAATTTTGAGTTTAGATTTAGATTGTCCGATCAGAATTTAGACCAATTCTGCCTGAAGTGGAAGGTCCTTTAATATTTGTGTCAAAGCATATCATACTGTCCGAATCTAAACTCAAATTTTATGTAGCCTCACATGAAATGAATTCCTTTCTCAGTGGGTTACTATGGTGCTCAAACTGCCCCAGAACAAAATCTTGTAATAGAACATTGCTTATACTACCCCTTTCTCAAGTTGTAGAAGATAAGACGTACATTGGACTACTCTAATATATAGAACCTTTATGTCTACTATCTAACTTTTGCATCCTTCAAACAATTCAAATTTCAGTAGCCATAAAGTATAGGAAACCGTTCGAGTCGCTTGTGTTTGGTATGGTATAAAAGACGTTAAAAAAGCAAAAAGGAAACCGAAGATAATATGAAGGACACGATATCTTACGTACCAACACTGTTATGATTAGGTAGTCCTAAAGTGTCATCGTACATTAGCGGAATATCTTGTTTTCATTTACCTAATCCTCCGCAAGCCTACAAATGTAAATAGGAGTTACTTAATTTAATTTAGCGGGCGTATTACACACTTTTCTGTGAAATAAATAGAGACCCCCATAAGCAAAGATCACATATTGAGAGAGAAGAAATAATGAGGTATAAAAAGAGAAGCTATTTGTTTTCTTAAAAAACCATTGATGGAGAGTATTGTAGTAATAGTAAGAGCAGGACAAGATGCTCTGGAGATAACAGCATGGTTATTCATGCTTTCGATTCCATTACTAAAAGGGCGATTGCTGCATAGGCTTGTTATGAAAAAATCAAAGCCGGAGAAATTCAGGTATATGGTATACTCTTTGATTTGGTGCAATAATTAACATCAATGGTTCTTTTACAATTCAAATTTATTTGTATGGTTCAAACGTTTTTTTCATGAGGAAATTCATTATTCTCAAATCAGGTACAACCATCAATTTCAAATATTGTTGGACGCGAAGTCATTTTTCCCAATGGAGACAAGCACTTCGAAACTATTAATGTATTTGCCACTGGATACGAAATACTGCAAGTGCTTGGTTTAAGGTAGTCAATTGAATATCACTAATTAAATATCAGTTAATTATTTCTCTTTTGTTGTTCCTTAGTTTTTTCATTAAATTTTTTTATATCACCAAAAGGATATATGTATGATACATTGGTGTACTTATTGATTGCAGGATGGTGGAGACATGCTAACTAGTGATGGGTTACCTGCACAACGCATACCGCATCATTGAAGGCAAAAATGGTGTTGAAGATATTAATATGTAATCTTTTAAGTTTGTCAATTAATTAATTAATATCCAATAAAATTAGATTTTGTGTAATAGGGAAGACTAAAGACTAAATAAATCTTTGTAAGCAATGTAATGATCTATAAATGAATGAATGAATTGAATTTTTTCTTCAATTCAATCTCATTTTCTAATAGTGTCTGTTGTGCAATTATGGAAACAGGGCCTGGATGGTATCTCTGTAGATGCGCAAAATATTGTTGTATTTATTAATTAGAATGTTATTTAATATTCTATCAAATGCCATTATGTATATCAGTGCAAATTGTTTGATGGTAAAAAAAAACATCAGTTTCCATTATTTCCTGCCATGGCTTAGGCAGAAATTCAGATTTTGGGTGTCAAACTGTCAATAAACACACTAAGTAATAATTTTTTGTGTTTTTGAAATTTATATAAATTCATTCTTCAAAATTCTTTTAAGAAGTATGGGGTCAAATAAACATATTTGCAATATTTTAATCTAAAATAAAATACATAAATATAGAATTTTGAGAAAAATTAAGGTCAATTAAGGAAATTTTGTATCTATAGAAATTAAAGAAAAGGAAGAGAGAGAAACAGAAAGAGTACATTATATTTTTAATTGGTAGAAAGATCGGTAGCATTTTTACCGATCCTAAAAATCAAAAGGTTAAGATAGGTAGGAGTTCTACCGATCCAAACAAGTTTGGCTTTTTTCTAGTAAAATATAAACAAAATTACAAAAAATAGATAAAGTATCTTAAATTTTAGATATAATAGAAACATTCCATCTATTTTTGTTAAAAAGTTTCCATATTTTACTAAATATATAATATAATAATTCTCTCTATCTATTTATCATATTTAAGAAGAAAAAAAAAACTAAGTTTAGATTGGTAGAATTCCTATCGATCCAAACTTTTTGATTTTTAGGATCGGTAGAAATTCTACCGATCTTTCTATCAATAAAAAATATGATGTACTCTTTCTATTTCTCTCTCTTCTTTTATTTTAATTTCTACAGATAAATTTTTTTTGTCAATTTTAACCCCAATTGATTCTAGGGTGCTCCTAAGTTCATCAAGTCTCTTTGTAAACTCAACAGTAAAATCTATCAGATTGGCTTCAAACGATGAATCCAAATTGTTGACATCCTTCTACCTTATGAGTAATGTGTCTACATGTGAAAATTTTAAAGTTTCAAATTAATTCAGTATAAAATCAAGTGATCAAAATTAGAAGGTTTATAATTAATTTTAATGCATTCATTTTTTTGGATACCTTTTGACCACTTGACTCTATACAAAATTAATTTGAAATTTTAAAATTCTTGCATGTAGACTCATCACTTCTAAGATAGAAGGATTTCAACATTTTAGATACGTCGTTTGAAGTCAATTCTATATGTTATTTTAGAGCTAAGTTCACAAAGGAGCTTGGTGTAATTAGGAGTACCCTCGTTCTAGCTACGTACTCTAGTAATATATGGTAGTTTAAGTATTTTTTTTAGGATTGTCAAAATTATTAAAATCATTCAGTTAATTTAATAATAAATCTCAACTACTCTTTGTTTGTATTATTATTGTTAAAAAAATGTTTCTCGAGTTGGCATTTATTGATAATTTGATATACAGTGTATCTCTTTGTAAAAGAAATGTACCAAGTCCCTTTTAATCTCTTTGTTAAATCATTAAGTTGGGATTTAATAAAATAAGTTTGTACATTTATTAAAAATAACAAATCCCAACATGTGCTTGATAAACTGTGTACGAATGTTTTGTGAAAAAAATATCGGCGCTGATTTTGGAGAAACGTACAATGTTTTGAACCGTGTACAATTTATTGACACTTTTATACACGATGCGTGTAGCCACAGTTGCAAAACCGTGTACGATCCAATTTTCTAAACATGTACAATCAAGAAATCTGTAGTAGTTTTATCATATGTTTATACTTTAAAATTAGTAAGGAGCAGTTTTTGTTTGTTTAGGTTATCATTATTAATATAATAATTGTATTGAAGTCATTCAAAAAAAATATTGTTTAAGTGTGCTGTAATTCTCCATTTTTTTTAAATCTCTTCGTTCAAAAAATTTCATCAAACATCTAGTCCAGAATCCAGATATAACAAAACCATGCCTAGGTGAGTACTATGTTAGATTTGTTCTCTGAGGCATTTCATCAAACATCTAATGAGTACCAAATTGGGTTGTCTGTTTCTGTAACCTTTTTTCCATATAACGGTTGTCGATCTATTTCTTAATTAATTTCTAAATATAAAGGAATTTTGACTGATTGCAGCTTCTCTGATTATTTAGGTTATATTGGTCAACTTCTAGGCTTCTGTTTAACTCAGAAATTGAGACTAGTTAGTTACTTGTTACATTTATAGTGTTTAAACAGTAACAAACAAAAATGTATGCTCTTTTGCTATTTGGTAGTAACTAGTAAGCACAATTACTGGACTTATACCAGAACACCACACAGTACCAGTCACGGCCATACAAACTTCAGGTGCGAGCCCAAAATCCCAAAATTTAATGAGACGATATTGTAAAGGGAGCTCAACGGGCGGTACATATAATTATTGGATCCGGATCTAGATAGTCTTTTGGGATCATTAATAAAGTCAATGGAGAATTTAATTTGGAATTATGATAAAGCAGCCGCCCCACAGAAAAGTTAGGCAGAATTTGTGTGGGGTTTGATTTTCTGTGGAATGTACAACACAAAAGAAAGGCAAAATTAGCTGTAGCGGGCCACATAAATGCGATGGAATCCGAGGAAATTTGCTGTTCATTTTGAACGAATGCTTTGTTTACGATGTCCAATTAAGATTCTTAGATTTAAATCGGTTGGATCAGTATTGCCAAAGAATGCATCAAGAATTGTAGATAGTAATGATTACTTAATCCGTCCTTGTTTTGCATTATAGCCCCGCTATATTATTTTAATTACAGATTATCCAAATAAATAACGTCTCATTCTTATAATCTTTTTCTTTTCCATGTATATTCTCTTTATTGCACAAAACACATTGTATGAGGAAATCTTGATTAACGACGAACTCGTTACAATAACTAATTTAATACTTTCTTCTAAATAAAAGAAATAATTTAATACAAGATTTCCTATGATTCAAATTAATTGGCTACCAAGTCTGCAAAACGAAAACTACCCCGAGGTGGCTAAAATTTTTTAATTGATTAATAACACAATTAATGAGAAACTAAAAATTTAGTATTAATTTAGATTACCGAGGATAAGGCTCGGTACATGTAACCTCATTATTTGAATACCTAACTGATGATCTGCTTGTAGAATTATCTGATATTTCAAAATCTCCAAAAACAAATGCAGGACTTGATGGAGGAGGGACTTGCATCCGTTTTCTCGTAAGCATGAGATTAACAGAAAATATGTTCGGCCTCTCATTCGGGGTCATTTGTACGCAGAGTAAAGCAATGTTGATGCATCGCACTGCTTCATCATTCGACCAAGTTTCATCACCTAAATATGGATCAATCAGCTCTGTTGTAGTTCCGTTTATCCAGTGTTCCCACGTCTGTTTCAAAATTTTATAAACCGGATAATAATAATATTAATAATCGACATTAATTAGTAACACCACTAACATTGATAAACAGCTAATTATCTGTATTTTTTGTTACAGAGGTGCAATATATACAGTCCTGTTTTTTGTCAATGCTGTTGGCATATGATAGCAGAACAGTGAAAGATTTGTATTTCGTTAAGAAATAACAGGTTTTATAAATTTGATTGTTAGTAGTCATACGGACTATTCTTTTTGTTTTTGGGTCCATTGAATTTTCGCATTTTCAGGCTGATCTAAATTTTGACTTCCTGATAAATCAGTCTAATTTAATTACTTACATAATTTAGTAGATTTCCTGCACTGGTACCAGAAAAGCTGCTATTACTTCTGCCAGTTATGATCTCCAAAATCAGTACTCCAAAGCTGAAGACATCCACTTTTGTAGAGACAGTTCCATGTACCGCATACTCCGGTGCCATATATCCACTAAAATTCATAAAATAGGAAATCATTAGTTCATAGGGAACATAGTTAAATTTTCTATTGATCTTATAATTAGGTCACTGTTCAAGTTCTATTTAGAAACCAGTAAGGTGCATTTTTGTAAAATATAGTATGGCAAATGTCTGTTGGATTAACATAGATACATAAAAAGAAAGCCAATTAGTGTTAGTAAACCTACTATGTTCCGACGACTTTCGATGTCTTGCTTTGAGTATGGTCTCCTCCTAGAAGCCTTGCCAATCCGAAATCAGATATCTTCGGGTTCAAATTTTCATCTAATAGGATATTGCCGGCTTTCAAATCACGGTGTACTATTCGTATTGCCGAGTCTTGATGGAGGTACAACAACCCTCTAGATATCCCTTGAATGATTTTAAGCCTTTCTTCCCAATTTAGTTTTCTCCTGCTTTCATCATCTTAAAAAGAAACCATTTAGAGTTTGCGCAAAAGACTATGCAACGTTTTACGTGGCAATCATCTGTAAAATAATTCTTTACTGAGTAAAAACTAAGTACCAAATATCAGAGTATCGAGGCTTTTGTTGCAGATGTATTCATAAACAAGTAACATTTCTTCTTTCTCCATGCAAACACCAAGCAATCTGACAAGATTTTTGTGTTGTAATTCAGCTAGAAATTGAACTTCATTCATTAACTCACTACGTCCTTGATTAGATCCCTTTGAAAGCCTTTTCACAGCAATTTCTTGTCCATCTCGCAGCTTCCCCTATTGACAGAATATTAATAAAATACTAATTATTACTTCTGGGTTGAGAGTTTCAAGATGTTTTCTTAAAGATATTCCATAGGTTTGTGTAAATTTAGATTAATGGAAAAATCCATTATTGTCTTATGTTTAAACATACATCCCTTCATTTTATTAAAAGAACTGGAGATTAAAATTACCGTTGAATTTTAGAAGATACAGAAGGAGGTATCAGTACCTTATAGACGGGACCAAAACCACCTTCCCCTAGTTTATTTAAATCTGAGAAATGTTCTGTAGCTTCTTGAAGTGTAGAGAATTCGAAAAGCAAAGATTTTCTACCTTTCAATTCCTGGATGTTTTTCTCTTCTACAAAGCCGAGAATTTAATATAGTTATTAAGTCAGAAAAATTCAGGATGATAGTGTATACATTTAAACAACATGTGTGAAGCAATATCAGAACCATACAACGAGTACAGAGTCCTTAGCCTCTGAGATACCACATTCTACTAAGAGATCCTGACCGTTGATTAATTAATGAACAATCTGCTTTTTTATGCATGTGTGCTGCAAAAACAAATGTCAAGATTCTACCTATTATAATGTGGTACTGTGACTGATGCAAAGTGTGAAGTATATACACAACAATTTGGAATTTTTTTATCCATAGAAATTATTAAATCCAGATGTACGGAAATAGAAAGAGTGTCTCATTTCCAACAAATATTGAAAGATCTAACTCGTTGAGTCTGATTCAATAAACATGGATTTGACTTAATAGTCCAGATCCAAATATTATGCTTTTCGGAGATTATTAGTGGATCAGGGCTTGATTCTCCTCTAATCGGACAGTCCAGATCCAAACTAAAAAAAAGGAAAAAAACATGGATCTGATCATTGAGTCCGATTCATAATATTTGGATCGGACTCAATGGTCCAATCTTTCTATATTTGTTGGAAACAAGACATTCTTTCTATTTCCGTACGTCTGAATTTAATAATTTCTACCAATAAAATAAATCCCAACAAGTGGGTTATGATTTAAATAAATTGAAGGTGGGGCTTACTAATTCTAGTTCTTGATCTTTTTCTTCTCTGTAAACAAATGAGAAGGAAAATTGCAAGAGCAGATGAAAGAACCAAAGGAATTCCAATACCCAGAGCAATTGGCACTGTTTTATTTTTACCTTTCCCTACAAAAATAGAAAAATAAAAATTGGAAAAAAGAATAATCATAAATTAAATTAACAGGTATTAGTTGGACAATTGGAACTTTCAAATAAATATATAGTATCCATGAGACTACACTATCAATTCTTAATAAAAACTCATATATTAATTCTGTTTTACCTCTTTTTGTGAAATTAATGGCTTGTGGGGCATGATGAGATGATGGACCTGGACCCAAACTAGGTGGTGCAACCCAAGTCGGATTCGAATTAAAAAATTTATCCGACTCATATCTCAGCACACAGCTCGCTGTCAAAGACATTACTTCTACATGCCCATAGCAACAGCTCAAAATATTTGAAAGCGAATCATTGAGGCAATTGAAACACTGTTCTGTTGACAAATCTCTAGTACACTGCACCATCCCATATATTTCCTCGTCTCCTGACACATTAGTCAGACCCGTAGAAAAATATCGATTTGAGGTATTAAATGCCGCAAGTTTAGAAATCGATTCAATCATCATGACCATTCGATCTTTGAATTGCGCCAGGTCTGATATGTTTGTAGGAATATAGTAAATGTCCCTCTGTGAGACGTTGAAATCTGAAAAGAAGTTGTAGTTTTCATACCGTACCAAGCAGCTGTCATACCAGACAGTACTTCCTTTGTTATATGGACAGAGGTTTGGCATATCAGTAGATGCGGTTTGGAGGCAATCAGTACAATCCTCAGAGCTGATATCACCACGGCATAGAGCGAGGCCGTGAACTTGGTTGGGCACCAAACCTTGGGTGTCATTGAAAAAACCGGTCTGTGGTGTTTTCATGATTAGAGATGACAATAAGAGATTAAGGTTGGTTGAGAAGGTGCTATTTGTTGAGTAATTGCTTGAGGTATCACATAAGAAGCTTAAAAGCTGAGATTTTGTTTTCGGTTGAAGAAGCATAAGGAGCAAAGAAGAAAAGAGGACGGATTGAGATATCATCATTTTTCAATCTCGTTTTTATTTGGTTTAATAATTATAGTTTATGGTGTAAGAATGAAAGAAAAGATGAAGCTTTGGATGGAAGCAGATACAGATAAACAAGTAGAATTTGTAGGGGAAACATCGTTTCTTGTTTTTGTGTTTGGTCTAGTGTATATTTGAAGAAGAGATGTGAAGAATGATTGAAGTTTCATGTTTTGGTCAAGTTCAATTTAATTTGGAGTCTAGCTATAAGTCAGAAAGTCAGAGAAATGGAGTCAACTTCAAGTTAAGAGATCTGCACACCTGTAAGGTTCACCATAATTTGCTCTTGCATGCTTTTAAGATGTTATCTTTTTTGTTTGATCTGCAATTAATTACACTTCTGAATTTTTTAAGTTGAGGGGAATGATTGCAGTTTTTATTTTTCTATATATTAGGGTTGTTGACTTTTAGGCATTTACTTGACACAAATTTCCACATACTACTTGCCTACATAAACGAAATTTAATTTTTAAACAGAGACTGGCATAATTAATTTTTTTTATATATATTTGGGTTGTTGACTTTTAGGCATTTACTTGTCTTGACTTACACAAATTTCCACATACTACTTACCTACATAAACCAAATTTATTTTTTATTTTTTTTGGTTTCGGTATTAAATACAGGTACCGGTGCATACCAGACGCATCCAACAAAGGACTCATACATGTAAGCAATTTCCGATTGCCGCTCGTAATCAGACACAGGCAGCCATATTCGATGGTGTCATCTAAAACTGCTCTGTTTTCTTCTTGGGCAGCAAAAATGGTACTCTTATATCCAACTCATAATAAAAAGTTCAGTAAAAATAATATTTAACACAGTACCATTCAACCTCCCAATGCTACAGTAAAAAGGAAATAAATGGCTACAGAAGCTTCAGAACTTACTAGAAATAATGCTAATACACCACAATTTAACATCATTTACAAGATTTCAGATCTGTTGAGGAAAGAATAATAGGGATCAAGGAGTGGGAGACAACTCAATGCAATCTAAATTACGAAATATGCCAGCAGAATATGACACTCTGCAACTCCATTTAACAGCAACACCAAACGAAGTAGCACCGCATCCTTCGAAAAGAGTATAAAAAGTCTGATTAAGGCACTTGAAACAATCGGACTCCGACAAATCCCTGGTACATTGTACCATTCCATATGTTCTTGCATTAACCCTGGTGACAAACATCTTTACAGATGCATTAAATGCTGCGATTTCAGAAATAGATTCCATCAAGGAGATGACGAGCTGCTCCAACTCGAATGGTTTTGATGCACCACTTTGTTGGCAACTTCTAAAACAATCCTTAACAGTTGGAAATTGTGAAAAGAAATTATTGATTGAATACCGAACGCCACAGTTGCTGTACCATACAATACCGCCATTAGGGTAAGGACAGAGTTGGACGATGCTTTGGGAAGCCGCATTGAGGCAACTAGTACAGGCATTGTGATCAATGTCACCACGGCAGAGCGCAAGGCCGTAGACTTGGTATGGTGGTTCACCTTCAATAGCTGTAGAAAATCCAGTTTTGGGTGTGTTTAGGATTAGAGTGGAGAAGAGAAGGTTGAGGTCGGTTTTGTAAGTACTACTTGGGGTGTAGTAATTTGTGGGTTCACAAAAATTGTGAATAAGAGGATTTTGTTAGTGTTGTGAGAAGTGCAAGTGTTAGAAGAAAGACATGGATGGGTGGAGAGATCATGGTGGCAGGGACTGTTTTGCAAGGCGTCAATTTATGTTTGGTACTGCTTTCCTCAAAAAAATTATGTTTGGTAATGTGTTTGACTTTATTTGTTAATTATTTGGGGTATTCTCTCAAGTTTAGTTGAGGTTTTATCCTACTTTTTTTTCCCTTCTAAATCACTAATAAATGGGTTTCATGCAAGCAAAAGACTTGTGAATTTAATTAATGATATCCAATGGGAACGCAAAATTTGGATTCATCTCCATCAAATATAATATGTTAATATCTAAATAAAATTTCTCTAAATAGGTCTGGAACGGGATTTTCGAGATGTACAATTGTTATTTTGAAGTAGAAATGTGGGGTCCAGCCCCTCAGATTCCATTGCAACAGACCTCTTACCACATGCTTGTGCTTTGGAATTAAAAATTAATTGCTTCTCCTATGATTACTGTTCTTAGAAATATTCGGATGGTAAGCGTGGAATGACTGTTCTTAGAAATATTCATAGTTTGCCTTATCTAGAGTTCTCAAAAGCGTGCTACCGTGGCCAAACACGGCACGAACGGCACAGCACGATAAGGACACGGCACGGTATTGTTCACGTGCCGTGCCTTTAGCGTGTCAT
Source organism: Carex arenaria (assembly GCA_964058825.1). Taxonomy (NCBI): domain Eukaryota; kingdom Viridiplantae; phylum Streptophyta; class Magnoliopsida; order Poales; family Cyperaceae; genus Carex; species Carex arenaria. The sequence continues at coordinate 29,633 of CAXKVW010001061.1, forward strand.
GTTTGGGTTTCCTACTGTAGGGCATGGCACGGCACGTTTACGAGGAGAGGCATAGCACAGTACGGCACGGGACACGGCACGGCACGACACGGGAATACGATTAGACACGGTACATTTAGACACGACACGACGACACGACTAGGCATGCTAGGAATCACATGATTATTTTACTACAGATTATTGCCGTTCCTTTTTTTTTTATCCGTTTGGATAAGCCTTTTTAAATCTCAAAGGATGAAAATAAATATAATTTAAAGTTACAATTTAGTGGCAAGAATTTTAAGTTTTCATGAAATTTGCAGCTAACTCGAGACGTTCATATATGGTACTATTGACATATGCTAGCTGTTTCCCCATAAAATATAATTAGAAAATTAAATAAATATTGGTAAAGCATTTTTGGTGGTCGGAAACTCGGGATCATAATGCAATGAGCATCTGGCTAGCGCATGCACGATCTATAAAATTTGAGAATTTTTTTTCATATTTTTATATTTTTGTAATTTTTTTTTCTTATTTTTTGGATTTTTTTAATTTTCGACACGATCAACATGAATAAGGCACGCCGTGCCAAAGCAACACGGCACGAACAGGCACATCATGATTAGGCACGGCACGGTTAAGACACGGCACGGCACGGTAAAAATAATAAAATAATAATTGTGCCATGCCAAGCCGTGTTTGGCACGACACGGCACGGCACGGCACGGCACGAATTTAGAACTCTAGCCTTATCATGCCATAGCATATTGTGTTTTGAAATGTGTCCATTGATTAAATGGTTAAAACAATGGTTTATGTACCTGAGTTACAAGTTTGAAATCTCATTGAAAGATTTCTTATAAATACTTTTAAGTTAAAAATTTCGATCACATCTTTATATAAAAAAAAAATATATTATGTGATCTAGAAAATGATTCTTGAACGAATGCTAAATTGTAAAAATTAACAAACTAGGGTAAAAAATAAAATAAATTTACAGCTAAGGTCTTGATCCGGCTTTAATTGGACAAAACAACAATTTTCTCTTTTTCAATGTTCAACTTATTTAAGTTAAGATTCAGGTTAAATAAATTAAGATTAAAAATGATTTTTTGTGTGTGTAAAAGTAAGGGAGGATTAAAAAAATAATTAAAAGGAAATAGACTAGTCTGGTCTGAGGTCTCTCTGCATTTTTGTCAATTTGTTTGGAAGTAAACTAGTCAAAAATTGGCAGCACGCGTTGCTAGGAACCTTGACCTTTCCTTTGTTTCCTCGGAATTTGGAAACAACGGGTGATGATCTCAGTAAAGTGCTCCGCAGGATCACCAGTCAGGGCCGTTTGTTTGTCACGAAATACTTGAATTAAGGTCCACTGTCCATCGGATTTATTTTGATTTGATAGATTCAAACACGGTCTGATCTTCTTTATGATTTCGTGTGTTCTGTTTCAAAATTTGTATATTTCTGTTTTAATTTTAATTTTTGTGCAAAAGGGTTGTGTGGATCCGGCGGTGCGTGAAATTTCTGCACTGACACAGTGCGCGAAACTATTGTGCGGATCCAACTTGGCTTAGTGCGCGCAATGCTTGTGCGGAGTGATATTTTTGTACAAAAGTAGTATCGGGTGATTTTTAATTTAATTTGAATTTTTACAGTGGTAAAAAAAAAAAACTCCATGCACACCTTTCTGTTTTAATTTCTGTTTCATAATATTTTTTTTTTCAAAACATAAAACAAAATACTTTTTATTTTTAAATTGTAATAAAATGTGAATATGGACCTCACTTTTCCCAATCTTCCCCTTCCTCCCCATTTGAAAATTAACATGTTTTCTCCTGTGGGCCCCATTTTAAAAACTTAAGACGGACGGTATGAATGTTGTCATTCTGAATCATGTATGTATCTTGAGCAACAGTTCGTGCTACAATATACATTGAAAAATCTCCTCCAAATATATAATTGGAGGTTCAAGCACATATAACGCATCCAACATGGATTTATCTCCTTCCTGATAGTGGTTGGATATAAGATTGAACCGTAATTTTTGAACGGTGCAAATATAAAACTAGATGAACAAAAATCGTTATACAGTTAAGACTCCATCTAAATTTTTTTTTTTTTTTGCTCAAAAATCCCGTAGGCATATTTTATTGATCAAAAGGTTATTACATATAATATATGTAACATTTGTTATCAGCAATCTACGTCTTTTCTCTCTATTTAATCCAAAAATTAAACCCCTGCTGAATAGAAAATGGGGTACGTATACCCAGTGTATCCCCAACCATTCAATCTACCCTGCTTTGCTAGATAATCAGCCAAAACAGTTTGGTTTCTTGGCACATATCGGCACTCAAACTTCCTTTGCACCTTGAGAATTTTCCAGATATCAAAAATTGTGGCAAAAGCCCTCCAATCTGCATCTGTTGGCGGAGCCAGTCTAGTGCATATATCAACTAAGGCCTGACAGTCAGAAAAAAAGATGCAATCTGATATTCCCATGCTACTAACCATATGCATACCTTCCTTTAGCGCAAGGGCTTCAACGTGTAAAGGACAGGAGCCTTTAACACATTCTGATTTGTACACAGCGAGCTCACCATTTCTTTCGATAACAACTCCAATACCACCATGCCACTGCTGGATCCAAGATCCATCTGTGTAGCAGCAAAATTCCTTGATGTTCGTCTGCATTTGATTGGATACATAAACCGACCTAGCCATTGGCTTGCTCTTTTTTGTAGCTCTAATGATAGATTCCACATTGATTTGGCCATGGTATTTCAGAAACTGCTCAAAGGTTGGTACTTTCCCTCCATAGGCCGCATCATTACGGCATCTCCATATAGCCCACAAAGAGTTAACTGCACCCATCCATCTAAATTACTTGATTGAAAGGAATGATCCAATTCTTTATTTAATAGAATTTGCATAATTAGAGAGGAAGCCTTCATCATAAATTTGATAACAACTTTATTTAATGACGTCACAACAAATTAACAAAGTATTTATCAAAGAAAAATTATCTAGATGTCATAATATGGTGATTTTTTTTTTAAATAGCATCAAATTTAGCTATTTCAACGAAACAACAGGATCGGTGGAGGCAGAAACTTTTTTACTCCATCATACTTACTACCTGAATAGTAAACTGCCTCCACCATGTTTAAATTTGGTTCTATTTATAAAAAAAAATTCTAATATGGTTTTAGATGTTTGTGCATTAAATCTGGTGTAATTAAACAATCAATTATATATGCATCAAGCAATTCAAAGAATTAGCAATCTAGCTTTATAAGTAATTGATCAATTATAAAAAAATATAATTTACGTCAAGTTTTATATCTACCAATCTAAATTATAAAAAATATATCTACAATTTTATTATTTTGTATTTGTTAGCGTTCTCACCAACCATAAAAAAAATTATAATTTAGATTTTGACAAAGAATAAATAGTAGTAAAATGGAAAGAGAGGGAAAAAGTAGGACCACAAGGACATTTTATTAAATAATTTAGGAAGGATTATTTTGTTCTATGTTTTGAAAAAGAAGAACACTACCTTGTTAATCATCCATATGCATGCCTCGAGATTCGTGCCTTCTCTTAATTCAAGATTAATAAGTACTCTTTGCAAATCTTTGGCATCTACAAAACCATCTCGGTTCACTGTTCTGATAAAAAAATTCAGAGAACTCCGGAATATTTCTGAAACAAAGCAGAGAACTCTTTACAACCCATCCAATTCTGTATCTGCTCCCCTTCTTTGATTGTAGATTGACCTATATATTCTCACCATTACAAACGTCACTTCCGATGAAGCATGCAGTCAGTTGAGTTGCACGGTTGGACTTGGGAGAGTTTTGCTACTGTATGGTGTGGCAAACCCGGTGGAGCCAGGGCGAAGACACTACCAAGTAGAGGGATGCCTCGTGGTACTATGCATAGGGCGGATTGGGTAAGTATAGGACAAACATTTTAGATGTGATTTAATTAATAAGATACAAATATATCAAGTGTATAATAATGATGAGCTTAATTAGCTTCACGTTTTAATTAACGTTCACTAATAAATGATCTTTTCGTCCGTTTGAAATTAACAACCCTTAATTAATTCAATATAAAAATACACTGAAAAATCACTATTCCTATATATATATTTCAACAACATATATGCAAACTTATATTGTCAAAAATCTCCAAATAACATCTCTTTTTTCCGTACAAAGTAGAGAGGAAAGAACTGTTTTCTCGATTAGTTGTCTATCTTGGCTCAAATTCTGATATAGTCGTCTCATTCTTAGACACCAGCACCAAGTTTCTCTGAGACCCATCACTAAAATCACCACCTCCACTTCTTAGGTAAAATGCCGGCTTCGAAGGTACTTGGAGAGAGACTGTGTTGCTAACAAGCATGATTACTATCTCTGACATGCGGGGTCTATCTTTTAGGTCGTCTTGCACACAGAGAAGACCTATATGTATGTACCGGATTATCTCATTTGTTGGGCAATCTATGGCTGGGTGATTATGTTTGTTATTGTACCCACTGTCCAGTGCTCCCACGTCTGAAATTCCACCATTAAAATGTAAGATACAGGACTATAAAATTTTTAGATGTGGAAATTATAACTGTATATGAGGCCTCAAATGTTCCCAAAACAGGACAGTCTTACGCCCTGATATGTGTTGAAAACATCAAAATATCATCACATGATGGGCACATCATGGCAAAACATGAAACTTAGGCCCCCTGGTATACTGACATCTTGTACATAGACAACTCACCCACTATATATTCTTCCACAATTTGTAGAGAAAAAACAGTAGAAAAGAATTAATGAGGTTATCTTATAACAGGAAGCAAGTTAAATAGAAAATTTCGATTTTTTGTAGGGGCTTTAATGGTAATTTGCAGGGTATTGATGATAATTTGGCACTTGCAGCATACAAGAATAAATTGTCCGTGATCTTTTCCGAGCTTACATGAATCCTGGATTGTTTTTATTACATAAATTAAAAAGAGATGTATTAAAATTTCTTACAGAGCTCAGGAGGGGTTCATTCAGTTCAGTTTCAAATGTACCACAACATCGTTTCCCGGTAATTATCTCTAGAAGTAAAACACCAAAACTAAACACATCTGACTTGATTGAGCAGCGTCCATGCAGTGCATACTCTGGTGCCATATATCCACTGTACAGTTCACATAATAGGACTAATTAAAAGGGATGCCTCATTGTTTCAATTACAAAATTTATGTTTTTCGTGTATTTTTTTATTGAAAATTACCCATGAAAAGGCTGAAATTCCTAAAATTGGCATTTAGCATTCATTATTTGGGCTCTTTGTAATCATTTATTGGACGAGAGTTATACAAATAAAAACAAGTCCATTAACTATTGCTAATGTTGTGCTTAAATTTCTTCTTGAGCAGAAACTTGATGCAAATCAAGCCAAGTAAATTACTGTTGATTTCAAACTTCTGATCAGTGAAATCTGAAGCAGATTGACAAGCCAAATTACAAAGGGTAAGGAGATTCAGTCAATTTGCACCGGATCTGATGTGAGAAGTTTGGTGTTAGCCACAAAATAAGAGGAACATTTGGTTTGGTGTTGGTAGCTTGGTAATTTTTTTCTAATGGGTCAAATATGGAAATAAAAAATTAGTTAAGCAAAATCATGAGATATATAGATCATAGTGCACTTACAATGTACCTACAACCCATCTTGTGACATGTACAGTCTGGTCTACTAGAAACAATCTAGCAAGACCAAAGTCTGAAATTTTAGGGTTCATATCAGAATCCAACAAAATATTGCTTGCTTTGAGATCTCTATGTATAATCTTCAGCTGTGATTCTTCATGCAAATACAGGAGTCCTCGAGCAATGCCATTTATTATTGCCAATATTTTTATCCAGTCCAGTTCTTGCCTTCTTCCATTATCTGTCACATGAATGTTAGGTGAGAAAACTTGAGCAGTACTTGAATTGATACAGACCAACAAGTTTATCACTAAATCTAATTTCCAATTTATGTTCGATGACATTTTTAATTTTTACCATTATGTCTGTTTAATAATTCTTTAGTGAAAAAAAGACTGAATTTGGGAAATATGTTTGCTGCTAAGGGCATATTTAGTATAAAATTAATGGTATGAACTACAAATAGGAATTTTCTGCCTTCATGGTGTAAAACATGAAAAAAATGTTACTATATAGACAATTTCACAATTTTTAATGCTATTCAAAGATTGCTAGTGTAGAAGTACCTTATAAACAGCACCAAATCCACCTTCACCTAGTTTATTGGATTCGTCAAAGTTTACTGTGGCAGCTTTCAGTGTAGAAAGACCAATAAGAAATGATTCAATATTTTCTTCATTCAGCTCAGAGTTGATCATTTCTGAAAACAATGAAAAACAGTCCATGAATTCCAGTTATGTAATGAAATCTAGCAAGATAAAGGAGTGGTACTGTTATGTAATAATAAATGATTTTGTCAACGAAATGTATAACTTACCAGATAGAAATGTTTTTCTTCCATGAGATCGCTTCTTATATAAAGAAAAGCAAAATATTGCTAATAATAATACAGCAGCTACCACAGGAATAGTGATGGGAAGAGCCTTAACATTGCTTTTCTTCTTACTACCTGCATATTATTAAATAATTGCTTCAAAAATTGAAAGGGGAAGCATACTGACACCACACTTATCAGGACTATAATTTATCAGGTCATTGCGAGAGACAATTTGACATATATATAGGTCCACCTAATTTACAAATTCCAAATTAAAGACCTGTGAGGATAAAAGGATATATCCAAATACAAATCTACTCAAGACAAAAGGATTTATTGTTAACTACATCTTGATTCTTATGAGGATGAAATAAATATTATGAGCTTCAATTCTTATTAAATTCTGACAATCAGAGAAAACATATTTTCAAGATGGAGTCAGTTTGAATTATATATCCAAGCAAATTTGATTTTCAAATATAAGCCTGTTTCTTAAAACAATCAACTATATCAATTTCAGTTGAAATTAAAGTTGAAGTTGATACGACGAAGTAGATAAAACACATGGTTTTTGTGCAACAAATCATAGTCTTGTTTTCTGTCAATACATGTTTCACAAATTTTCAATTCTGCACAACTCATTACCTATCCAAATTGTCCTCTAACTGATGAAACTAGCAAATTATCATATGATGGCCAAAATTATTTCTTCTATGTCTAACTATTAATTTTGTAGATCTTTGTCAATTAAATGATCATTAAACTTATATTAAAAAAATGATGCAATGATGCATTATCATACTCATCTAATCTAATTGGTGATGTAATATTTGATGTAGACAAAAATAAACAGATGGTCCTTGGTTTAGGCATTATTACAAGCACATGATCGACCACTTACTTTTATTTATTGCAGGTGGCGATACTTGGGAGGATAATGTCCCATCAATCCGTACCATGTCAGGACCTTGATAGAAAGTATCCGACTCATATCTGATATTACAATGTATACCAATTGTTCTTGCCCCAATTCTTCCACTAGCAAACGTAGGAAGGCCATCAATTAGGTGTTAAAGACAATCTGGAAAAAATATATTGATATATATTAGTTTCAATTTTTTTTCAATTGTTCTGTGTCAGGGCAACAACACCGATTTAATATATGGCCACAATAAATGCCACGGTGACCTGTCCTTAGTGGCACCGAAGTTATCAGGTCTGTAACATGATACTTAATAACTACTAGTCTGTAATATATATATTACAGTATGACACCATATTTGGATGCACATGTACCAGACATGAGTAACAGCAACACTAATGTCCAAGGTACATCAAAGTGAAAATCTTTACATATTACCATGCATAATCAATCATACCTGGCACTTGGATTTGGTCATGTCAGGGGTGCACTGCACAAGACCATAGATGATAGGATGCTCTGTTGAGAAATTTGTAGCAACTCCTGTAGCAAACAATTTTGTTGAGTTCTTGACAGCCCATGATTTCATCTCTGATATAAGCTGGAGGACTGCCCCGTCAAACCGGGCGGGGTCCACAGTGACATTTTCTATACTGAATAGATTCTGTTGTGGTGAGTTGGCTAATGAGGAGAGGAAATACTGGCTCGAGAAATACACATAGCAACTATTGAACCACAACCATGCCGTCTTATAGTATGGGCAATAATCCAAGATATCCTGAAATTTTTATCTGAAGCCGCATTATATCTAAGTTATCCTGATTTTGAATTACCAATGAACAGCTCAAGTTTTTACTTTTAGTCGAAATAGACTAGTTTGAGGGAAAAAACTATTAAGCCTTTTACTAATTCTTAGAAAGCAGATTAATTAGTGTACATATATTTGTTTGATTTTACCTGATATGAAAAATAAGAACAATTTGATTTATCTGATATCCAAATTATTCAATTGTTGAAACAGACTGGATTATAAGAAATTATAGTTCACTATATGATTGTAAATAACCATATCATTATAAATTTGCAATGAGAAATTCAAGAAAAAAAGTATTCTTAGGAAAAAAACAAACAATAGTAAAAAGAAATTTACCCACATTCCATCGAGGCAAGAGGAGCAAGAGGCGGTACTGTAGTCACCACGACAGAGGGCAATACCTGTCACCTTATCTGGCAATGCACCAATGGTACCAGCCGCGAAACCATTACCAGTAAAATTGGTGCGCAAAGCTGAGAAAAGAAGGTTAAGGTTGGACTGGTACGTACTGTTGTTCGTGTAGTTACCTGTACTGGTACCGTAACTGTCACAAACATAATAGACGTATTCTGTGGGGTGTGGAATTGCATTGCCTGGTGCATGGAGGTAAAAGAGGAGAAGAAAGAGAAACGAAATGAAATGCATTGGATTTGATAAAGTGTATTATTTCTTATTTTGGATCTAAAATCTAGATAGCGAGAGAGAATGGCTGATCGATGGAATGTGTTCTTTCTTTTTCTGGATTTAGAGGGAGTGTCCTATCTCTCTCTCTTTTGAAATCTTGGCAGGGGCTGCCATTTAAGTTGCTCTCTCTCTTTTGATATGTATGTCCTGTCCTTTCTCTCTTTAAAATAAAGCAACTGGCAAAAAAAAAATAGCACAAGGAGTCTACGAGAGGAGTCAAGGAGAGTAGTGGTCAAAAACACGTGATGCATGTAAAGTGGGTAATGATTTGACACAGGGGAATTGGCATCCACTGAGATATCTCAAACTTTGTGTGACTTCTCGGAATATCTCAATCGTTCAAATATTATCTGCACGAATCTCAAAGCTCAAATAATACTGGCCCCTACTTTTCCCAGAATAGGCACCGGACACGGTGGTCACGCAAAAATTGAGATATCTCGGAGGATACGAACTCGACACGGAGTTGCATATAAAGTCCAGAGATAATAGGAGGTCTGGTGGGCATTGGACCTGCGTTTAGGTCCAATTAGTTATAATACCGTACAATTAGCATTAAGATCTGTGCGAACGGAAATTGAAATAGACCTGCACGAATTTTAATTAGTTCGCACAAATCTTGATGCAGATCGAATGGTCATTACATCCATCTAATCAGAGTAGGTCCGATGAGCATCGGAATTCAATTGTTTGGCCACTGGTTTGGCGGCTTCGCGGGAATTACTTCTCTGCCACTGATTTGTGTGAGAGGAGGATATGTGGTTGCCGATTATTTGTAGTCATGTTCAAAGAATTCAACGAAGATATGTTGTTGCCGATTATTCTTTTTGTCGCATTAAAAAAAAATATCAACGCTAGTATTTTTAAAAACAAAGCCACGCCACCGGACTATTTAATATTAACAAAAGAAATTGTATATTTGTATGTGCATTTGAGCATGACTACAAATTTCATAGGAAAAGTTCTCTGTCACTAGTGAATAGTGATTTCGAATGAGTTCTACCTCATAGGACCCGGTTAGGTCTTGCCACATTATGTTTTTTTTTATCACTATGAAGCATGCTTAGAAGAAACTAGCTAGCACGGTGACTAAATTCAGAAATTTCTTTTATTTTTATTTTTATCAATCGCCACTAAATCGCCTGAAAAATCACCATATATAGAACCAAAATTTTTTTTTGACAGCCGGATAAATCGTTTTAAATTAAATGACATCCGGACAAGTGTTTTGTTGAAATTGACACTCACGCACAATGATTTCACGCACCAGCCAAACCGGGTCCGCACAAGGCTTTTGCGCACCTCTTGGTCCGCACAATAATTCAGCGCACCTGGTCCGCGCAATAATTTTGCGCACCAATTGGATTCGCATAAGTCTTTTGCGCACCCATAGCAGCCGCACTCTTTGACTTTTGAAAATATATATGGTCACTATTCAGGACCATTCGATTGCATCAAGATCTGTACTAAATGCAATAAAATCTGTGCAAGTATGTCAATTTCCGTGTGCAGATTTTCGTCAGCTGCAATATTTGACTTTTGAAAATATATATATGGTCACAATTCAGGGCCATTCGATTGCATCAAGATCCATATACTAAGTGCAATAAAATCCATCCAAGCATGTCAATTTCTGTGGAAAGATTTTGGTTAGCAGCCATAATATTTGACTTTTGAAAATATATATGGTCACAATTCAGGACCATTTGATTGCATCAAGATCCATACTAAGTACAATAAAATCCGTGCAACTATGTCAATTTCCGTGCGCACCTATTGGTGCTCCAAATGGTTGAGCGAATCCCTTGGTGCGCAAAATTATTGCGCGGACCCGATGCGCCAAACGACGGTGCGTACCAAGAGGTGCGCCAAAGCACCGTGCGGGCCCGTTTTGGCTGGTGCACGAAACCATGGTGGAGAGGTGGTATTTTTTTACAAAAACCGGTCCGAGTGCTTTTTAATTAATAACGAATTTTGACAGTGTCAAAAAAAAAAATTGGGTATATAGAGAGGAGCCTTCTTTGAAGGTTACCTTTTTTCAAATCCTAACTTATTATATTTTAGTTCGGTTCCGTCGAACCAAACAAACTAATAAAATTTACTTTGGTTTGATTCTAATCAGTTGATAACTTTAATTCAGTCAGTTTGGTTCTATTTTTGAAAACCAAATAAAACTTTAGTTTGCCAATTTTATTTCGGTTTTAACCAAACTGATGAACAATCCTATGCACAACCAGACCTATGCAAATACAATAGTAGCAACCTCTATGCTAGTTACGCAGGTATTACCCGCGAACCTGATAAAAGATAAAATTTCAATAAAATCTGACTATTTCTTTTTTCTTTTTTAAAGACGGTAAAAAAAAATTCAGCCATCGATCATCTGCTAATTTTGTTGTACATTGTATTTATAATAGGACACTAGATAGGCAAACCATAACATGGTATGATCCATCATGCATCTAAAGAGTTCGTACCTCCCAGTTGTCTAAGAAGCAATTTAATTATACAAATGGACCGCCTACACTAATTTCAATTAGGTCAAACTTAATCTGTTATCTGTAAAAATTATAGGGTCTGTTTTGAGATAAAACATCATGTAAAAATTATAGGTCAAACTTAAATAACTAATCGGGTTCAAACTCATTAAATAATCAGAAAATATATAAAACATGATAAAAAAAACAATAATAATATTCTTTTACATAATAAAAAAACAAAAATGGTATCATTTATACATTGAAAAAAAAAAAAAACAAGACTAAATCTCAAAAGCATCACAATTTAGGGAGAGTTGTTGCACAAAAATATAATGAAATAAAGAAACGTTAGCGGATAAAAGTTGTTGCGCACAACGCAACTCTGATTGCACATAAATTAATCCTGCATCAGCACCTGATTGCACCTGAATTCGTATCCAGTGGAGTACCGCAAAAGGAAATCTTTTAGAATGATTTCCTTTTCAGTAAATCCGGACATTTTTTTTAACTTGGCACGAATCTCAAAGTCCAATAATACTCCCCCTATTTTCCCCGAATCTCAAACCGGCTGAGATTTAATCTCAGACCGTAAAGTGATGCACATCCTCTGTAGTAATAGAGAGGATACAGATCCGATTGCACCTGACATACCTGGTGATCGGTTTCATCCGATTCTAATCCTGGTTCGCCTCGACCGAGTTTGCAGACTATGCCTTACACTTCATCCAAACTGAGATGTTCTTCCATGAAACAAAACAGAGAACCAACTCTTCATTACCCATCCAATACTGTACCTGCTCTCCTTCTTTAATTGTAGGTTGACCTATTCTCTCCATTATAAACGCCACTTCCGATGGAGAATGACATGTCAATTGAGTTGCGCGGTTGGACTTGGAGAGTTTTGCTAAGGTAGGCAGTGACAAGCCCCAGCCAAGCGAGCGAGAAGATATACAACCAAATAAAGGGATTGCCACATGGTCCAGGGATCTTACTGGCACCTCTGTGTGTGAAGTGTGAACAATCATTGGTCTAGGCAGGTGAGAAAGATGGCTGAAATGGAGGAAATTAGTGATGAGAGATATTATGAGAAGATAGTGAGAAATGCCTCCTTCACTTCATCTAAAACAATACAGTGAATGGTCTAAAACAAAAACAGAAAATGGGTTAGATTAGAAGTGTTAATAGATAATTTTTATCCAATTATATGATTTATTTGTATGATAAATTCTATTTAATGGGTTTTCTTTTATTTAAAATCGAACTTTTTTAATCTATGAGATTTTTAAAAAGTTTGACATCATTATGTTATCGAAATTTGACAACAATATTATATGTACTTCTTAAAAGAATATGGTTACAAGTTATTTTAAAACTTATTTTTTCCGACAACTAAAAAAGTACCAAATTAAATCATCTGAACACATACACTGAAAGCATATGTTAGGTTCAATTGTGAACACATACGTTCATATTTAATTTTGAACGCAAGCGTTAATATTACCTACGTTTCACATACACTGAAAGCATAGCCGTTAAATTGTACATCAACACATGCGTTAACATTTAATTTTGAACACAGGCGTTCATATTATTATTACCTGTGTTTAATATACCGGCTTCCGTACTTTTAGAAGAAGAAAAAAATCATCATTTTAACTATTTGACGTATGAGTTCAGAATGGCTCGCGAATACATTCATTCAGAAAGTAATTAAGCATAGTGCTACTAAACTTCTGAAACATTTATATTTTTGTTAAATATTTTAAAATCAGGATAGACAAAAATATTCTTCAAGTTATTATTTTCTTTCTTGACAACTAAATAATTTCATTGTCATTATTTTAATTTAGATTTGAAAACAAACATTTTAGATATGATGTAATAAGATAAAATTATATCAAGTGTATAAAAATGATGAGCTTAATTAGCAGCACGCATTACATTCACTAATAAATGATCTTTTCGTCCGTTTGAAATTAACAATCTTAATTAATTCAATGTAAAAATACACTCAAAAATCACTATTCCTATATATAGAGAGAGAGTGTGTGTGACTAATATACTTTCGGTAGCACTTTGGCCGAAGTACATCCCACTCGTTGTTCAATTTTCGAAGTCCAAAAAGTCGATCCAAACCGTTAGATGTGATATATATATTAAAATATGCTTGGAGACCAAATTTTACATTTTTTGGATTTTTTTTACTATTTATTAAGTCACTTTGAAAATCGCAGATCCAACAGTTTCACTGTTTGATTAAGCCACCGTTGGAACAGTGATTTTCAAAGTGGCTTAATAAATAAGAAAAAAATTCCAAAAAATGTAAAATTTGGGCTCCAGCCACATTTTAATATAGAGATCACATCTAACAATTTGGATCGATTTTTTGGACTTCGAAAATTGAAAAACGAGTTGGATGTACTTCGGCCGAAGTGCTACCGAAAGCATATTAATCACTCTCTCTCTATATATATATATTTCAACAATATATATACAAACTTATATTGTCAAAATCTCCAAATAACATCTCTTTTTTCTGTACGAAGTAGAGAGGAAGAATTGTTTTCTCGATTAGTCATCTATCTTGGCTCAAATTCTGAAATAGTAGTCATCTCATTCTTAGACACTGGCACCAAGTTTCTCTGTGACCCATCACTAAAATTACCACCTCCTCTTCTTAGGTAAAATGCCGGCTTCGAAGGTACTTGGAGAGAGACGGTGTTGCTAACAAGCATGATCACTACCTCTGACATGCGGGGTCTATCCATTAGGTCCTCTTGCACACAGAGAAGCCCTATATGTATGTACCGGATTATCTCATTTGTCGGGCATTCCATGAATGGGTCGATTATGTTTGTTATTGTACCCGCTGTCCATTGCTCCCACATCTGAAATTCCACCATTATAACTTAAGATATAGGACTATAATAAAAGAGAATTTTAGTTTTTAAGTTATCATTTTATTACGGGAATTAAGCAAGTTAAAAAGAGAATTTTAGTTTTTATAGGAGTAAAAAGGATACTAAATGTAAAGGTTTTGATGATATTTCGAATTTTGTAGGATATTGATCATAATTTGGCACTTGCAGCATACATGAATTAAATTGGCCCTTGTGATCTTTTCTGAGCTTACATGAATAATGAATTGCATTTATTACAAAAATTCAAGAGAAATGGATTAGAAATTCTTACAGAGCTCAGAAGGTCTTCGCTCAGTTCAGTATCAAGGGTACCACAACATCGTTTCCCAGTAATGATCTCTAAAAGCAAAACACCAAAACTAAACACATCTGACTTGATTGAGTAGCGTCCATGCAGTGCATATTCTGGTGCCATATACCCACTGTACAGATCACATGATAGGACTAATTAAAAGGAATCCCTCATTGTTCCAATTGCAAAATTTATGCTTTTCGGGTATTTTTTTTCCTTTAAAATTACACATGAAAAGGCTGAAATTCCTAAAATTGACATTTAACATTCATTATTTGGGCTATTTGTAAACCTTTATTGGACTAGAGTTATAAACATAAAACAAGTCCATTAACTGTTGCTAATGTTGTGTTTAAGCTCCTTCATTAACAGAAACTTGGTGCAAATCAAGCCTACTAAATTACTGTTGATTTGGAAGTCCTGATCAATCAAATTTGAAGGCGAGTTACAAGTCAAATTACAAAGGTTAAGGAGATTCAGTCAATTTGCACCTGATCTGATGTGAGAAGTTTGGTGTTAGCCACAAAATAAGAGGAACATTTGGTGTTGGTAGCTTGGAATTTTTTTTTCTAATGGGTCAAGTATGGAAATAAAAAATGAGTGGAGCAAAATCACAAGCTATATAGATCATAGTGCACTTACAATGTACCTACAACCCGTCTTGTGACATGTACAGTCTGGTCTACTAGAAACAATCTAGCAAGACCAAAGTCTGAAATTTTAGGGTTCATATCAGAATCCAACAAAATATTGCTTGCTTTGAGATCTCTATGTATAATCTTCAGCTGTGATTCTTCATGCAAATACAGGAGTCCTCGAGCAATGCCATTTATTATTGCCAACCTTTTTATCCAGTGCAGTTCTTGCCTTTTATCATTATCTGTCACATAATGCCACATGAATGTCAGAGAAAAAACTTGAGCAGTAATTAAATTGATACAGCCCAACGACTTTATTACCAAATCTCACAATTCATATCTTGAATGCTTAAGTTGCCAGTAATACTTTTTATTTTATGTTGTTTGACTTTATTTTACCCTACTTTTTTCAATGAATATCAATGATTTATATGAAGAAAAGAATTGATGTAAACATATTTGAATTTTGGTTACCAAAAAGAAAGGTGTCAAGGCTTCTATTTGGAAGAAACTCATAAACAAGAAGCTTCTCTTGTCCTTCCAAGCAAACACCTATGACTTGTACCAGATTCTTGTGTTTAAGCTTTGCAACCAAAACTAGCTCATTTTTCAATTCTTCTAATCCTTGAGCAGAACTTTGAGAAAGCCTCTTTACTGCTACCTCTTGCCCATTTGGGAGAATGCCCTGATTTATGCAGTTAGACATAGAATTACAAATGTGATGGCAATTACAAAAAGTTAAAACTAATCAAAATTGCAAACAATGTTCATTAAAAATGTAGTTAAATGATTTTCATTTATGTTTACAGTTCAGAATTTCCAATTTATGTTCGATGACATTTTTAATATTCACCATTATGTCTGTTTAATAATTCTTGAGTGAAAAAAGGACTGAATTTGGCAAATATGTTTGCTGCTAAGGGCATATTTAGGATAAAATGGTATGAACTACAAATAGGAATTTTCTGCCTTCATGGAGTAAAACATGAAAAAAGTTACTATATGGACAATTTCACAATATTTAATGTTGTTCAAAGATTGCTATGTGTATAAAGTACCTTATAAACAGCACCAAATCCACCTTCACCCAGTTTATTGGATTCGTCAAAGTTTACTGTGGCAGCTTGCAGTGTTGAAAGACCAATAAGAAACGATTCAATGTTTTCTTTATTCAGCTCAGAGTTGACCATTTCTGAAAACAATGAAAAACAGTCAACGAATACCAGTTATGTAATAAAATCTAGTAAGATAAAGGAGTGGCACTGTTATGTAATAATAAATGATTTTGTCAACGAAATGTATAACTTACCAGATATAAATGTTTTTCTTCCATGAGATCGTTTCTTATATAAAGAAAAGCAAAATATTGCTAATAATAATACAGCAACTACCACAGGAATAGTGATGAGAAGAGCTTTAACATTGCTTTTCTTCTTACTACCTGCATATTATTAAATAATTTCTTCAAAAATTGGAAGGGGAAGCATACTGACACCAAACTTATCACTTATCAGGACTATAATTTATCAGGTCATTGCTGGAGACAATTTGACATATATATATAGGTCCACCTAATTTACAAATTCTAGATTAAAGACCTGTGAGGATAAAAGGATTTTTCCAAATACAAATCTACTCGAGATAAAAAGTAATTATTGAGTGAACTACTTATTGATCCCTGTGAGGATGAAATAAATATTATGAACTTCAATTCTTCCTATATTCTGACAATCAGAACAAATATATTTTGAAGATGGAGCCAGTTCGAATATATCCAGACAAATTTGATTTTCAAATCTAATTCAAGAAAAATTTGAGGAGCCTGTTTCTCAATAAAACCAACTATTTTGATTTCAGTATCAGTTGAAGTTGATGCGAAGAAGTAGATAATGCACATGGTTTTTGACTTTTTGTGCTACAAATCAAAGTCTTGTTTTCTGCCAATATATTTGACCATTTCAGTGCAAGTTATTCCCTATCCAAATTGACCTCTAACTAATGCAACTTGCAAATTATCACACGATGGCCAAAATATTTCTTATAATACTATGTCTAATTATTACTTTTGTATATCTTTGTCAAGTACATGGTCATTAAATTAACTTATATTAAAAAATGATGCAATGATTAATTAACATACTCATCTAAAGTAACTGGTGGCGTAATGTTTGATGTAGACAAATATAAACAGATGGTCCTTGGTTTAGGCATTATTACAAACACATGTTCGACCACTTACTTTTATTTATTACAGGTGGCAATACTTGGGTGGATAATGTGCCGTCAATTCGTACCATTTGAGGACCTTCATAGAAAGCCGCCGACTCATATCTGATATTACAATGTATACCAATTGTTCTTCCCCCAATTCTTCCACTAACAGCCGTAGGAAAGTCATCAATTAGGTGTTGAAGACAATCCTGGAAAAAATATATTAGTATATATATTATTTTCAATTTTTTTCAGTTGTTCTGTGTCAGCACAACAACCATGAGAAGAGCCTACATTCAACCAGGATTAGGCAACTCTACCCGTGAAGTTGAACAAACCGTTATGAATCCCATTTGAATATGGGTTGTTGCCTACCTCTGTAAAAGAAATTGCCTACCCCTGGATATTTTTTCCTACCTCAGGCAAAATTTCTGGCTATGCCCTTGGCAACAACACTGATTTAATATATGGCCACAATAAATGCAACATCGACTGCCCTTAGTGGTACCAATGTTGTCAGGTATGTAACATGGAAAATAATACTTGTAGGTAATATATAATGACATTATGACACCTTATTTGGACGCACATGTACTAAATATGAGTGCAACAAGACCATATATAATACCTAAATATACCTCCATGCCTAACCAATCGTACCTGGCACTGGGATTTGGTCATGTCTGGGGTGCATTGCACAAGACCATAGATGATAGGGTACTCAGTCGAGAAATTTGTAGCAACTCCTGTGGCGAATAATTTGGTTGAGTTGTTGATGGCCCATGATTTCATCTCTGACATAAGCTGGAGGACTGCCCCGTCAAACCGGGCAGGGTCCACAGTAACATTTTCTGTACTGATCAGGGTCTGGTATGGTGAGTTGTCTAATGAGGAGAGAAAATACTGGTTCGAGAAATACATGTAGCAACTATTGTACCACATCCACGCCGTCTTATAATATGGGCATAGATTCAATATTTCCTGAAAATTTTATTTGAAGCCACTTTATAAGTAGTAATTATGATTTTGAATTTACCAATGAACGGCTTAAGTATTTACTTTTTATTCGAATTAGACTATTTTGAATGATTAGAGTTTAGAAGACAACGCATCAGTGTGTATTTGCAAGAATGGAATGACTTACAATATAAATTTTTACACTTTACTCCTAATTTCTCTTTGGAGGACAGATTGCTTTGGAGATGGTCTCATAAGCATGACTTACTGTACATTCTTTCTATAGGTGGTTAGAGTATGGTGGTATACCTAATAAGGACTATGATACTATATGGCAGTCTAAGATTCCTTTAAAGTTTAAGATGTTTTTTGTTTAATTAAGAAAAATAAGGTGTTAACTAGAATTAATTTAAGTAAGAGAGGCAGGCAGGGATGTACTGACTGTGTCTTTTGCAGTCAGCCTGAAAGCACTTATTATTTATTTGTTCAATGTTCTGACATTAAGCAAATTTGGAATTGGATTGCTGATTTTAATGGTTTCATTTATTCTGTAACACTGTAGAGGATCTATGGTTCATTGATGCAACAATTCCACTTAAGGACAGACTATGTTACTAGAATTAATTAGAGGAGCTGTTTTTTGGAGCTTATGGTTGGTGAGAATCAAGTTTGTTTTAAAGTTTAATGCTATTGCTCCCTTACCAGCTAAGGTCCTAGGTACAAGAATAATCTCTTTAGCATCATTTTGGTGTCAATCCAAGAATGATGACTCTTACTCTAAATTGTGCCTTATTATCCTTCCCTCTGATGTCAAGGACATATCAGATCAGGTGGAAGAGGAGGAGGAGGGCAGAGACCTGACCATGGTAGTGGAGATTCTTCTAGTTATGGCAGAGGAGGAGGAATACCATAAGGATATTTTGGACCTTACCATGGAGCATTTTGGGACTGGCAACCTCCTCAAGCCAATGTTTGGAAGAGACTTGGAAGATGATGCTCTAGTTGACTGGGACTAGCTTTAACAAGTTTGAAGTTGTTTTGGTCATGTGTTTACTTTGTTCTATGGGTTATACTTTGCTGTTCTGTTGAATGAATTGATGTCCTTGGCAGTTATTTTTGTGCAAGTATTGCTAGGTAATACTTAGGTTGATCCAGGTTTTAGTTTCTAAATGTAAGTGTTGATGTTTTGAAATATATATTCTGTAATATTGGCCATGATTACATACCTATTTTGGGTACTTGTTCATGGTTTACTGATTTCAATGGAAATCGGTGGATTTATCCACTATTTTGAATGAAACACCTATGAAGCCTTTTGCTAATTCTTATTATAGACAGCAAACATATATTTGCTTGATTTACCTGATATCCAAATTATTCTATTGTTGAAAGAACAAACAGGATTATAAGAAATTTAGAATTTACTATGTTCGTAAACAACCTCATCATTATAAAATAGCAAAGAGAAATAGTATCCTTAGGAATGAAACGAATAATTAAATGAAATTTACCAATGTTCCGTAGAGGCAAGTCGAGCAAGAGGAGGTATTGAGGTCACCACGGCAGAGGGCAATACCTGTCACCTTTTCTGGCACTTCACCAACAGTACCAGCTGCAAAACCATTACCAGTAGAATTGGAGCGCAAAGCTGAGAAGAGAAGGTTAAGGTTGGACTGGTACGTGCTGTTGTTTGTAAAGTTACCTGTACTGGTACCGAAACTGCCACAAACGGGATAAAAGTATTCTGCGTTGGCTGCTACGGGAATGTAAAAGATGAGCAGACAGAGAAAAACTAAGAAATGCATCTGAGAGGATATATAAAGTGTGTTATTTCTTATTTTGGTTTTAAAACCTAGATAATGAGAGAGATAGCTGATCGATAGAGTGTGTTCTTTCTTTTTCTGGATTTAGGAGGAGTGTCCTCTCTCTCTCTCTCTCTTGCAGGTGAATAGAATGCTCATGAGCTAGTTGTTCAGTAAAGTAAGGCAATTGGCAAATATATATAGCACAAGGAGAGTAGTGGACTGATGGTTAACAGGTCAAGTCGTCAAAAACTAATTGGTTTTTTGAAAGCACAAAGATAAAAAAAGCGGTCAAAAACATGTGGGAAATTTGGATCTTGTGATGCATGTAATTCTAATCACTTTCGTGTAGCTTGACCCACAGAGTTAGGCTGTGAAGTATTTCAATGGGGCAATAGTTTGACACAGGGTAGCATACATAACATCTTTTTCACTGGAAAAAACAAGTACGGCGGAAGTTAGTTTGAATCAATTGGTCATTTGATTTCGCGACTTCGCGGAAATTACTTCTTGATCATTAAGCCTCGGAAATAAAAATATCATGAAATAAGTTGTAGTCATATTCAAAATTTCAAATAATTTAAGGAAGATATGAGGTTGCCTATTTTCTTTTTCTTTATTGGTAGCATTTCAAAAAATTAATGAAATTAGTGTACTTGCACAATATTTTTGGGAAGTCAGTTTATATCAGATATGCTATCAACGTAGTATTTTTTTAAAGGAGAGCCGTGCTAGCAAGATCAACAACTTGAGAGAAAAAAAAAAGAAAAACATAGTTTTTTTTATTAAAGATTAGAGATCAAATCACTCAACTATTTAATATTCATAAAAAAAAAAAAAATTATGTGATATTTTTTTTTTTGGAAAATAAGGGTCAAGCTCATATTTGATTGATAATGTTTGTTACAAGAGTTTTGTAACGCCCAAGTAATAAAACAATTTTCTCAAGTCATTTGAGCTAAATAAAATGCAAAGAAAAGAGAAGTAAAAAAAGAAAAGTAAACAGTAGGCTAAATAAAAGGCAAATGCAAAAATTGGAAGCTACTAGAAGCTGTGCCGCGTGACTCCTAATTTATGTGAGGTTTAAATCTGTAATTTTTCATACATAAAACATTATCTTTGTCATTAGTGATTTTCAAATTTCAGTCCTACATATGATCAGTTAAGTCTTGCCACATTTTATATTTATTATCACTATATAGCATGGTTAGAAAAAATGAACTTAATTCAGAAATTTCGCTATTTTAATTAGTATATCAAATGAAGGCTAGCAGAAAATTGAAATCCTGAGATAAAACGGTAGCACAGTTGGTTAGAAGAAAAAATTGAGAGTTCGAGCTCCACTCACGGCTTCATAGTATCTACAAAACTTAAAAAAAAAAAAAAAGAAGATAAAATTGAAATCCACAAATAATTTGATGAGATTTAAAGCTCGTGGATATAATATGAATATAATTGGAAAATTTATTTTTTATAATGCATATAATCTCTCAGCTATTTAAATTCCAGTAGACGTCTTAAACGGGCGTGGGGTGTGGGGGGTAGAGGGTGGGACTTTTGTTGAATTTTTTTTTTTTCCAAAATGAGTTCAAACTATCTGATTCATTTTAAGATCCGCACAAATGATTTAAATTTAGGGTAATTACTTCTTTTTCCCATCTCTTATCCCCCATTCGTATCCCATATCTCATTCAGCGTGCACCATTTCTCTAACAAACTGATGTGGTCTCTACTATTTGTCCTATTTTCTAAAAATTTCTTAAGCTCAACAAATTAGAATTTGAAAATTTTTACAAAGACAAATCTGAAAAAAGTGTTTTCCCTTTGTTTCAAGTTCTAGACTTCTCTTTCCTCCTATCAATTATCAATCTCTCCTCAATTTTTCATTTGAAAGAAAAAATTGTATATAAGACGTTCATGATTTTAGATTCACAAAATGCCTTATAGATTGTCTGAAATATGAGCGAGATTAATCGGAGAAAAAAAATACCTCTAAAAATGTGTAAAATATGGATGTGTAATGAGAGAGATAAAAGAAAGTTAATATTTTCAGTGTTTTTTTAAATACGTGATATTTTAGATATTAATATTTGATATATTATATATTAATACTTGTGCGCATAAGTATCCATGCTTTTACGTGTCAATTGTAAAATCTTTTAAATATATAACCTACAACAATTTAATTAAGAGGTCCTCAAATATTTAGTTGTTCCCTCAAATAGTAATAGTCCATCAAGTAGTTAATATATGAAGAACGTTTAAGAAATTTGACTTGAAGGATGACTGGGAACGATTAGGCGCTCCCTTAAATTTATAAGGTTATTTAAATATATTAAGTTATAAATTTATTCATACGAATTATGTCGCACATCACACAATTTAGATTGGACTTTGAATAAAATATGTCCAAAAGTTTTTGAACAATTCTGAATACGAAACCTAATTTTATATTTTTCTCATTCCCATTCCCGATATTTTTTAATTTTATTTTTTGTTTGTTTCCTGTTCGTAGAAAATCGGGGCATTTCCCAGCTCAATTTTCCTTGTTTCTTTCTTTTTTCCGATTTCATTTTTCCATGGATGTTGTGACAGGGGTGTAAACGGAGCCGGATTATCCAGTGGATATCCACTCCGAATCGACTTATAATCCGAATCCAAATCTAAACGGATACGGATAATCCAGATATTTATTGGGCAATCAGTACAGTATCCGGATATGGATACAGATTCGGTCAGAGATGATTAAACGGAACGGATATCCGGATATATCCGGACCCGTTTTCTAAGGGTGTAAATTGAGTCCGGAATCTTATTTTGGAGCAACTCCCCGTAAGCCCGTTTGGCCCATGTAACTGTTTTTCTCCAGTAAAGGACGGACTTCACGTGTGAGTAATAATACATCGATTCTCCTGATATATATATGTCCCAATTAAACTATGATTTTAGTTGTAAGACTAAACTGTGTTTCGAAACCGGAGGAATTTCTTTGTTTTTGTTTTTTTGTTTTGCTTTTTATCGCTGTATACTTAGAATGTTTGTCATATTTAGAAAGCTGTGATATATCCCCGAAGAATATAGCTTGAAGATTTATATTTTTTTTTTCCATTACTAATTTTTTTGTTTTGATTATAATATTTGTATAATTTTATATAAATGGATTATTTGAGCGGGTTATTCATATGACTCAAATTATCCGATAATTATCCGTATCCGTATCCGTGGATTATCCGCTCCGTATCCGTATCCGTTTAGAGTGGATTTGATTTTAAATTTTGACATCCGTTTATTATTCATATCCGCTTATTGAAAGGTGGATATGGATATGGTATCAACATTATCCGCTCCGAATCCGCTCCGTTTACACCCCTAAATTGGTGTCACACATGTAATTATATGGCAACTTCTTACGCCAACTGAGGAGCATCCAAAATTGTCTCCGGAGACTTATGCGTTCACACGCATGTAAAGATCGACACTTTTTTTTATTTTTTTTCTGTTTTTGATCTATACTTTATAGTTTATACACGTGGTTGTGGTATTTTTATTATTTACAAGTCCAATTAATACAGTTTCTGAATTTGAGAAAAGTTCATATATTTTTCGTAAAAGGTCTCCGAATTAAGTTATATACGTTGCAAATTATTATAGTGAATTTATTTTTAAATTTGTGTATATATCATATATATGCATGATTTTCTATATTATTTAAAAGTAAAATTATAATGTTTGTGTTTGACTCCATAGTTCGAAAGTTTAGATCTTCCCCTCATCAGTTTAAGACACTATATTTTAATTGCAGAATTATTATCTCATTTTTATGGACAAAATGACTTCAATATCACTACAGCAGGATTGAGCATCAGAGACCGGTATCAGAGACCGGCGCCATCACCGGTCTCTGATGCTATATTTCCTAAAAAAAAAAAAATCAAATTTAAAAAAAAAGGCGACCACAACGTTTTAGAGACCGGTGAAAACCAGCATCAGAGACCGGGTGTGTCGCCGGACGCTGAAAATCAATTTTTGAAAAAAATTTAAATAATTTCGGCGAAATGAATTATCTGAGACCGGCGCCCCATAGTATCTGCGACCAACCACCGGTCTCTGATACTTAATCCCTGAAAAACTCCGCGCGAAACCCTTTCTTTTTCACAGAGGCGCGCGTTTTATTCGGATTTTAGGTGTTTGCTCCACTGCTCCGCCGATCCACGCAACGGCCGTCGCCTTTTCCGGGTATATCTCTATTTTTCTCTCTCGGTTGGTGGTTGGTTCTTGAATCTGGTCATGTATTGAGAGAAATTCCCCTTTTCACCGTTATTTTCTGTTTTCAATAGGTTTTGGTGATTTGTGGTTGCCATTGATCTCTCTATCGCCTCTGCCTTCCTGGGATTTGCTCCTCTTTCAGGTAAATTTCTATCCTAAGTAGACAATATGATTTTTTGTGTGTTTCTTTTCCCCCTTTTTTTCTGTTTTCTATTTTCTATTTTCGGTTTTTGTATTTTGTTTTTTCGTTTTTTGTTTTGTTACGTTTTTTTGCAGTTCGTTTTTCATTTTTTTCGTTTTTTTGTTTTATTTTTTTTCCTTTTCTGTTTTCTGTTTGCGTTTTTCTGTCTTTTTTTTTTCTTTTTGCTTCTTTCACCCCTTTTTCCTTTTCTGTTTTCGTTTCCAGTTTTCATTTTTCTGTTTTTGTTAATACTTGATAAAAATAAGGTTATGATTTTTATATGAGGGTCCTAAGTGTAAATTAAATTAGTTTAGAAGGTTTCGGCCCTAAATGTGCAATTTATTCCTGTCAGATGGTTTCGGCCCTAAATGTAAATTCAATTTTGATAGTATATGCAATTTTGATAGAGATGCCAGTGTATGAAATTGGATCAGTGGATTATTTATAATATTGTTTTGTTTTTTTTTCTTTTTTCTTAGGCCACGGCTTTGAAGGTGTCAATTCACTTTGAAGGTTGCAAGATCTAGGAAGGTGAAGAAGGTGCTCCAAAGCATAAAAGGTAGCATTTTTTTTATTTTTTATTTTCTGTTGGAAATAGAAGGTTCCCTAAATTTGCTGAAGCGTTAATCGCAAACCCCAATATATGGTTCTGATTTAGAAATGTAAAAGTATAGGTAGTTGACTGTAAAAATTGAAGTCTTAAAGTTTTATAAGTAATTAGCTTAATGATATTTTATGTAAATAAGTTGAATGAAATTATAAGGAATATAGTTCATACATCTATGTTAAATAACTTTGTGCATAGTGTGTGAAGTTTAACTTTGTGCATAGTGTGTTAAACTATGTTAGTATAATCTAATCAAACATATTATTTTTTTACTTTTACTAAAGACATGTGATTTGAAAACTATTGAGTAAAAAATATAGAAAGACATGAACATTGTTTTAACATGACAAATATATTTTCTTATCATAATTTAATCATACAATATATATGTGTGTGAATTAAACTTGCTTGTTTAATTAGAAATGATAGTATTATTTTCTCTCTAATTGACACATGGTACACTAGTACCAGATCCTTGCTAAATTATAATTATTAGTAAGGTTGGTAGTTTAATTTTTAAAACTTAATTTGATAACAATTTCATGCATGGAGAGATTCTTTTTTTGTAATTATTTGCTCAAATACCCATTAAAATCTTGGTATATAGTTTAGGTAGAGAAGTGCATGCACCTCTTGTCATTGTTAATATATCATAGTAGCTACATTTACCTCTTGTCATTGTTAAATTAGTAATTGCTTATTGAATTTGAGTATTGAACCGGTATTGAATTGTTATTGAATAGCTTAGTAATTTGAACTTGCTTGTTTAATTAGAAATGGTAATATTGTTTTAAAATCCAAATATACCGGAACATTTAGTATGCCTTTTAGGTTCATACCCGTTCAAAATTAATCCAATAGGGATTAATTTTGAATAGTCCCCGGTTTGGGACTGCTCTTTGAATGCTTTGTCTCATTTAGGATGTGACGAAATGTATGCGGATCTAGTATTTAAGAAAAATTTGGTGTTATTTCTCCTTATTGTTCCTAACGAGTACGTATTGAATTACATGTCGAAAGATATGTGTTTCTAACGCGTACTTGGGGAACTAAGGGGAAATGCTGCCGAATTTTTCTTAAATACTAGGTTCACATACATTTCGTCACTACTGAGACATAGCATTCAAAGAGTGGGATAAGGTGGTACACCGGCCCTATGTAAGCCCCAATTGTTAATATTTGAATTGATGTTATTTTATTGATGAAAATTATAATTTAGAACTAATCAAGGCAAGGAAAGACAAGGCAAGGCAAGGCAAGGCAAGGAGAAGCACTCTCTCTCTCCCTCTCTGGTACGTATGTTTTAAATATAAGTAATGTAGATGCCGCTTGTATGGCTGTATACAAGTCCTGTTGCATGGATGATGCAACACTTGATTTGACATTGTGTTTTTTCCATGACTTGCTTTATAGGGTCCGTTATCAATTGATGATTTCTGGAGGGTCTAAAGCAAAGATCTGGATTTTTAATTTGTTTGAAAAGAAAAATATAGTGATAGGGTTAAAGTAACATAATTTGTATTGAATTTAATTGAC
Organism: Carex arenaria; assembly: GCA_964058825.1. Lineage (NCBI taxonomy): Eukaryota > Viridiplantae > Streptophyta > Magnoliopsida > Poales > Cyperaceae > Carex > Carex arenaria. The sequence continues at coordinate 56,451 of CAXKVW010001061.1, forward strand.
TGAAATAGGGTGTTTGGATTTGAAACCGATCAATCTAAATTAGGTAAAATGTTGAATTGAATTGAATTGAATTGCATTTAGGGCTTGTTTTATATAATATGTTATAAATGTGTATATCATAATTAGGAGAAATGGAAGGTGATCGTAGTTGGATGTACGGTCCTCGTTATGTGAACAAGCGAAAGAATCCTGTATTTGTGAAGGGTGTGGAGGGTTTTTTTGACTACGCATTTAGTATTCAAAAAAATATAAGTAATGGTAATCGCATTAGGTGTCCATGTGCCAAGTGTGGGTGTACTAGATGGTTTGATATGGAAACCATTGGACAACATCTGATGAAATCGGGGTTCCGACTTTATTACGAAACTTGGTACATGCATGGTGAAAGTCAAGGCGTTGAACAGAGCCAAACGGAACATCCCCAAATGGTCGTTGAAGAGAGTGTCGAGGTGGAGACGTCAAATGCTATGGTGGACATGGTTCTTGATGCTGCAGGTCCTTCTTTTGATTGGACTGCGGACGAACCCCCGAATCAACAAGCTCAGGATTTTTATAACATGATGAAAGCTGCCGATGAGCCGTTATGGGACGGTTGTGATAAGGAACATACTGTACTTGCGTGTGTTACAGAACTCTTGAGTATTAAAGCTGACTGTGGCATAACCAAGGAGGGATTCAATCGCATCGTATCGGCCGTGAAGAAGTGGCTTCCGAAAGAGAATCGGTTGCCTCCAAATCAATACCAATGCAAGAAATTGGTGAAGGGGTTGGGATTAAGTCATGTGAAGATCCATGCTTGTCCGAATGATTGCATGTTGTACTACGGTGATGAAAATATCTCTAAAGAGAAGTGTGATGTCTGTGGTTATGATCGTTACAAACAAGGTAACCAGTTAAACCCCACGAAACGTGTACCGCGAAAGATTTTACGGTATCTTCCAATAACTCCGAGGTTGCTAAGGCTCTTTTTAACTTCGACAACCGCAGAACAAATGCGTTGGCATAAAGAAGGAAAACGGGAAAAGGAAGGGGTCATGGTTCATCCTGCCGATGGTGAAGCCTGGAAAGAGTTTAATCGTCTGCACAATGATTTTGCAGCAGATCCTAGAAATGTATATCTTGGGTTTTGTTCGGATGGATTCTCTCCTTTCAATATGGGGGGCCGGTCTTACAGCAATTGGCCGGGATTTCTAGTCGTTTATAACCTTCCTCCAGCTCTGGTGATGCGCGACAACAACATATTCCTATCCTTGTTGATACCAGGGCCTAATAGTCCGACCCGAAGCATAGACATTTACCTGCAGCCTCTCGTGGATGAACTCAATAAATTGTGGAACAATGGAGTGCTAGCCTATGACAAATTCAAGAAACAGAATTTCACTATGAAGGCTGCCCTAATGGGAACTATTAGTGACTATCCGGCCCTAAGTATGCTCTCCGGATGGTCGACGAAGGGAAAACTAGGTTGTCATGTATGTATGGAAGACACAAAGGCTTTCCAACTTAAGGAGGGAGGTAAAACTTCTTGGTTTGATAATCACAGAAGGATGTTGCCCCATGATCATGAATTTCGGTTTGAAAAAGATGCCTTTAAGAAAGACACAATCGAAACTGACGATCCTCCTCGACGCTTGAGTGGAGAAGAATTGCTCGATCGAGTAATGTCATTTGAGCAAGTCACATTTGGTACCAAAAATAAGAAAAACATTCCTGGTTTTGGTGTGACACACAATTGGAAAAAGAGAAGCATATTTTGGGAGCTATCATATTGGAAAGACCATCTGGTACGGCATCACATAGATGTTATGCATCTCGAAATGAATTTCTTTAAAAACATATTATGGACGTTACTCGATATTAAAGGAAAAACAAAAGACAATGCAAAAGCTCGTCTCGATATGGCACAGTTATGTCATCGCCCGCATTTGGAGCTGACTACCAACGATAAGGGCAACATAGTAAAGCCACACGCAACTTACTGTTTGGACAAGAAACAGAGACGTGAAATTTGCGAATGGGTTAAGAATTTGGAATTTCCAGATGGGTATGTCTCTAATTTGGCGAATATTGTGGATGTTGATGATGCTTCATTTGGTGGGTTGAAAAGTCATGACTGTCATATCTTTATGGAGCGGCTGTTACCAGTTGCCTTTAGAGATTTTCTTCCTGATTCAATCTGGGAGGCATTAACAGAGGTTAGCAATTTTTTCAGAGATCTGTGTGCCAGAGAATTAGATCCGGTACATATTGAGAAGCTCGAGAGGGATATTATTGTCACAATATGCAAGCTAGAGAAGATATTTCCGCCCGGCTTCTTTGATTCAATGGAACATCTAATTGTTCACATCGCTTACGAAGCACGAGTTTGTGGTCCTGTTTCATTTCGTTGGATGTATACATTTGAAAGGTTAGGGTTCTAATTTTCGTACTCTATTTATTTTTATACATTATATAACACTGCACATTTATTTCACGTTTTGTTTTACGTGTTGCATGATATTGTAGATGCATAGGGCGTCTCAAGAGAAAAGTAACTAATAAGGCATGTGTTGAGGGTTCAATCGTAGAGGCATATATTGTTGAAGAGATATCCAACTTTATGTCTCTATATTTTGAAGATGAGGTCGTTACACGGTTGAATCGCCCAGAACGATACGATGACGGTGGATTTGTCGAGAATGATGAACGACTTCCTGTTGTTAGCTACCCTGGACGTGCAACAGTAAATATTCCCGTCAGAGATCTTACGGATGAAGAGTTAAATGCGGCACACTATTATATCATGACTAATTGTCGTTCAGAATTCGACACTTTGATTAGGTAAGCATCTTTAAATCTGTTCGGAATGAAACACTTTGAAGAGAGTTACTAAATTTGCCTTATTGCAGGCAATTCGATGCTGAAATTAGAGAGAATAGGCCAACAATCAGCGCAACACATCTCGATAGAACTCGTTCTCGAGAGTTTGGTCCCTGGATGCGTAAATTGGCGTTGGGCGGTAAAATTACAGATGAAAGGATCGCTGAAATTGCGCGTGGGCCAATCACACGACGAGTTTATCGTTACAACATGTACGATGTGAATGGTTTCCGATTTCACACCGAGTCATACGGGATAAACAGAAAAACAACAAATTATGGTGTTTGTGTTGAAGGTGAGAATTGGGATGGCACATCCAATGACTATTTTGGCATACTTGAAGAAATTATTCGGTTGGAATATAGTGGGATCAACAACAGAGTTTTCTTGTTCAAGTGTCGTTGGTTTGACACACATAGGGGGATGCGGGTAGATAAGAAGCATGGATTAGTAGAGATAAATCATACAAGGCTTCTTCAAAAGGGCGAGAATTTTGTGTTTCCCTGCCAAGCGATTCAAGTGTATTATCTGCCTTATGCGTCATCCAAGCGAGAGAGACAAGACTGGTGGGTTACAATCAAGACAAAAGGAAGAAGAAAGCCAATGATTTTGTTCAATGGAGATGCGTCTTTGGAAAACAATCCACATTTGACCGAGTTCTTTCAAGAAGACGGTCCAACCACCCAATTTGAAGTGCGTGCTGCATCTGAGTTGAATGATCCAAGTCTATTCGTTGATGGGGCGGATCCCGAGATTGTCACAGAACAAGAATTACAACCACAAAATAATCAACAGGATAACAAAAAAAGGAAAAAGAAAAAAACTACATAAATTGCCATATTAGGTTAATATCTTTCAATGTACATTTATTTGAAAAATATATCTATGTAACGTCTTTTTTTAGATTTGGAATTATTTGTGAAACTAATTGTTTTTTGTCCTCTCTTTTCTAGATATGGCGCCAAGTAGAAAGGGAAAGGGAAAGGCGACGGCGGGATCCGGAGGAGAGAGTAGCGGTAGTCAGAGAAATGTGCGGGGTAAGAATGCATATATTCCGCCGCCATCACATCCGGATTTGCGACTCGTTCTTAGGGTGACAGGACACAAGTAATACTTATTTTTTTCCTTGTGTTGTAATTATACATTAACTGTATTGATTGTAATAATTATTTCTGTTTGCAGAACTTTTGATGCAGGGGATCCAGAAAAAACTAAGCACGTCAACAAAATAGTTTCACAGACTATACGCAACAATTATCCTGGCCCGTTTTACAGTTACTCTGCTTTTCCCGAGGATACTAAGCTTCTTTGCAAGGCAGAGTTTTCGGTGCGAAAAATTTACTTTTATCAAACCACTAATAATTATTACTTGCTAAATTTTTCTAAGCTAACCGACGGAATTACTTTTTCCACTAATAATTATTACAGAGATACTACATTTTTGCGCCGGAGGAAAGCGAAGACAATGCCTGGGACGTCTTTAAGAAGGTAGCGGACAAACGGATGCAAGACATGCTCCACAAGGCGCAGCTCGCAGCGAAAAAGGCATACGGGGATAATATGCAGGAGTGGAAGGAGCATTCGGCGCCTCACCCGCACGATTGGATCTCGTCCGCAAATTGGCCAGGAGTCGTGGATTATTGGTGCAGCGAGGCTTTTGCTAAGCGGAGCGCGCGAAATAAGGCTAATAGGGCAGCTGCAGAAGGGTCTGGTGCCACGACGGGCTCTGTGAGCATGCTTGTTCACAAACAACGCTTCGTAAGTTGTTTTTTTTATTAAGTTAATTAATTTTCATTTTAATTGAATCAAATCAAACTAACGTTTATATTTTTTTTTGTAATTGAAATTGTCTTTCAAACTATTAACAGGAGAAGGAAAACCAGCGTGAACCCAGATGGTCTGATGAGCTGTTCGCGCCGACCCATAAAAGCAAGAAGACGGGGCAATTTGTTTCCGCCAAGGCTCAAAAGGCATTTGTACGTAATAGAACATAAGAACTGTTTTATAAAATTCAATTTAGGCTGGTAAAAATATTATTGTTATATCTATAAAATTTGCAGGAAGATTATGAGAATGCGATGAGGCTGAGTCATGGAGAGAACAAAAATGACTGGCCTGCATTTGACATAAATGTATGGTTCACTTCGGCTGTCGATGATCGTAATTCTCATGGCGACAATTATGGTCTCGGTGCCCTAGGTAAAAAAACATTTCTTCAAATCTATAATTTTTTTCTAAATTTGTAAGATATTAACTAACTATATTATCTTTAATGTTCCAGGCCAGACGAGAGCCATGTATCGTGTTGGTGGGTCTAGCAGTACTCCTTCACGTTCTTCAGGGTCATATTCTTCTGCGCCACCGGCTTCACGCTTTACACAAGATGATATTGAAGCGATATCTTCTCATGTGATGACCTCGATCATGCCTAGGCTCACCGACACGATCGCCGACCAGATCAGCAGAGCTTTCAGATCTACTCAGGTACGAAATTCAATTTATCCGACCGTTCTAATTGTCAATCATATATCCGAAATCCTAATTATTTAAACAACTGACAGGGAGGGTCGACCTCGTACCGTGCCTCGATGCCAGCTCCTCAGGATGACGACGAGGATCTCGGCAGAGATGGTACTTCTTAGATTTTCTTGAGTTTAGATATTTATGGTAGCATACTTGTGGATTGGATATTTAGCGTACTTATGTGGATTGGATATTTAGCATACTTATGTTGGTATATTTATGTTTTTGTGATATTTATGCATATTCTTTTTTTATTTGATTGTTTATTTGCTGATAATCGATGCAATTGTACGTCTGATAACAATTCCGAAACGACGAAATATCAATGCAATTGTACGTCGGATAACAATTCTGAAACGACGAAATATCAATAATAAATAAAATTAATAGAATCAAAACCAATAAATAAAAAAAAAACCAGAAACAAATTAATCTAAAAAAAAAAAAAAAAAAAAAAAAAAAATTATCAGCGACCGGGAAAAAGGTATCAGAGACCGGCTATTTGGTCTCTGATACTGAAGGTATCAGAGACCGGGGATTAAATTATCAGAGACCGAAAAAATTGGTCTCTGATAATCAGAGTATCAGCGACCACAGTTATTATCAGCGACCAAAAAAATGGTCTCTGTTAATAACTCATGACGTCAGCAAAATCTTTCAGAGACCAACGCCAAGTGGTCTCTGATTATGTATCAGCGACCGGCGAAACGCATATCAGCGACCAAATAAATTATCAGAGACGAACCTTTCAGAGACCGGTGTATCAGCGACGAAAATTAGCTATCAGCGACGAATACACACATCAGCGACCGGCGCCCCATACTATCAGCGACCGGCCCACCGGTCACTGATGGTCTTTTCTGCCGTAGTGTATTAAATATTTTTTTTAACATATTGATAATAGTCTATAATTTTTAGAAAGTAATAATAATCTTCTTCAAAAATAATATTATCCAATAAAATTGCATAAGTTCTGACAAGGGAAAATTTTGTGAGCATTACTAAAGTTGTGCTCAAACTTAACTATATATTGAGAATATTTTTCATATTCTCAAGCATCCGTACGTATGACCATAAGTCCATAACTAGTTACAAGAAAAAAAAAAAAATTTTGAAACAAATCTGATGTTGGTTTTCTGAAAATTAATAAAAAGAACTGCGCGTATCAAGAAATTAACATCTACGTACTCGTAATTTCTAGAAGTAGGTTTAGTCCAGAGAATCTAAATCAAGTAGGTTTGACTGGTACGCGTGCAGAACAGTGGTCTCGACCTTTGAATGGAACTTAGCGAGTGTTATTTAAATTGTTTAATCGTTTTCCTTGTATCCTATCACACGATTTGACTGACATTTTCGAGTGAAGAAATATGGTGTTGGATTAAAATACATAAGTGAAAATAACATTTTCGAGTAATGAAATATTGTATAGTAATTGATAGTTTACATAAAGAATGAATGTATACGGCTTGAGAACGGATCAAATTAAACCTAAAACAAAAACAAAAACTTTAAAACGAATAGGAGAACAGAACAAGAAAGGACGTGGAAATACATAAAGAATGAATATATTCCGGGTTTTGACGTATGAGTTCAGATTACTTCAAACGAATGGGGAGAGGGGGGTTTCCGATGCCATTGAACCAGAGTCTGTTCGATGGGTAGTTTCTACCGTCTGATCCACTTCAAGATCTATGCGCACGGATATTAAAGCAAACAGCACATATATTAAAGTGATGCGCACAAATCTTAAAGTGAATCGGACAATAGAAACCACCCATCGAACAGACTCTGGTCCGATGGGCATCGGACACCCCCCTCTCCCCAGACGAATGAATCTATACGGCTTGAGAATGGGTCAAATTAAACCAAAAAAAAAACTTTAAAACGAATAAGAGAAACAGAACAAGAAAGGATGTGGAAATACATAAAGAATGAATGTATTCCGGGTTTTGACGTATGAGTTCAGATTACTTCAGAATGACTCGCGAAATACATTCATTAATTCAGAAATTAAGCATAGTGATATTAAACTTCTAAAAATATGGAGAGTTTTGTTAAATATTTTAAAAATCATGATAGACAAAAATATTATTTTAATAAGTTATTGTTTTCTTTCTTGACAACTAAGTAATTTAATTGTCATTATTTAAATTTTGATTTGAAAACGAACATTTTAGAGATGATGTAATAACTCATAAGATAAAAATATATCAAGTGTATAAAAATGATGAGCTTAATTAGCTGCACGTTTTACCGTTCACTAAAAAATGATTTTTTCGTCCGTTTGAAATTAACAACCTTTAATTAAATCAATATTAAACTACACTGAAAATTCATTATTCCTATATTTCAACAACATATATGCTAACTTATATTGTCAAAACCTTAAGATAATATCTCCTTTTTATGTACAAAGTAGAGAGGAACGAACTTTTTTTCTCAACCAGTCATCTATCTCGGTTCAAGTTCTGAAATAGTCAACTCATTCTTAGACACTGGCACCAAGTTTTTCTGTGATCCATCACTAGAATCACCGCCTCGTCTTCTTAGGTAAAATGCCGGTTTCGAAGGTACTTGGAGAGGGACGCTGTTGCTAACAAGCATGATCACTACCTCTGACATGCGGGGTCTATCCTTTAGGTCCTCTTGCACACAGAGAAGACCTATATTTATGTACCGGGTTATCTCATTTGTTGGGCAATCCGTGATTGGGTTGATTATGTTTGTTATTGTACCCGCTGTCCAGTGCTCCCACGTCTGAAATTTCACCGTTATAATGTAAGATATAGGACTATAAAAAAAAACATGTGCAAATTACAACAGCATATGAGGCCTCAAATGTTCCCAAAAGAACAGAGTCTTAGGCCCTGATATGTGTTCAAAACATCAAAATATCATGCACATCATGGCAAAACATGAAACTTAGGCGGCCTGGTATACTGACATCTCGTAAATAGCCAACTCACCCACTACATATTCTTCCACAATTTGTAGAGAAAGAACAATAGAAAAGAAGTATTTAGGTTATCTTTTTACAGGAAGCAAGTAAAATATAAAATTTTGGCTTTTTGTAGGGGTAAACAGGATACTAAATGAAAAGGTTTTGATGACATTTCTAATTTTGCAGGGTATTGATGATAATTTGGCACTTGCAGCATAAATTCAAGAGAGATGGAATAAAATTTCTTACAGAGCTGAGGAGGTCTTCGCTCAGTTCAGTTTCAAATGTACAACAACATCGTTTCCCAGTAATGATCTCTAAAAGTAAAACACCAAAACTAAACACATCTGACTTGATTGAGTAGCATCCACGCAGTGCATACTCAGGTGCCATATACCCACTGTACAGTTCACATAATAGGACTAATTAAAAGGGATGCCTCATTGTTCATAAAATTGAATTTAACATTAATTATTTGGGCTATTTGTAAACATTTATTGGACTACAGTTATACAAATAAAACAAGTCCATTAACTGTTGTTAATGTAGTGCTTAAGTATTTTCTTGAGCAGAAACTTGATGCATATCAAGCCAAGTAAATTACTGTTGATTTCGAACTTCTGATCAGTCAAATCTGAAGCAGAGTTACAAGTCAAATTACAAAGGGTAAGGAGATTCAGTCAATTTGCACCTGACTGATGTGAGAAGTTTGGTTTTAGCCACAAAATAAGAGGAACATTTGATTTGGTGTTGGTAGCTGTGAATTGTTTCTAATGGGTCTAAGTATGGAAATAGAAGTGAGTTGTGCAAAATCATGATATAGATTATAGTGCACTTACAATGTACCTACGACCCGTCTTGTGACATGTACAGTCTGGTCTACAGGAAACAATCTAGCAAGGCCAAAGTCTGAAATTTTAGGGTTCATATCAGAATCCAACAAAATATTGCTCGCTTTTAGATCTCTATGTATAATCTTCAGTTGTGATTCTTCATGCAAATACAAGAGTCCTCGAGCAATGCCATCTATTATTGCCAATCTTTTCATCCAGTCCAGTTCTTGCCTTCTTTCATTATCTGTCACATGAATGTTAGGGAGAAAACTTGAGCAGTACTTAAATTGATACAGACCAACGAGTTTATCACCAAATCTCACAATTCATACCTTGAACCCTTAAGTTGCAAATAATACTTTTTATTTATGTAGTTTGACTTTATTTTACTCTAATTTTTTCAATGAATATCAATGATATATATGAAGAAAATAATTGATGTGAACAGATTAGAATTTTGGTTACCAAAAAGAAAGGTGTCAAGGCTTCTATTTGGAAGAAACTCATAAACAAGAAGCTTCTCTTGTCCTTCCAAGCAAACACCTACGACCCGTACCAGATTCTTGTGTCTAAGCTTTGCAACTATAACTAGCTCATTTTTCAATTCTTCTATTCCTTGAGCAGAGCTCTGAGAAAGCCTCTTTACTGCTACCTCTTGCCCGTTTGGAAGTGTGCCCTGGATGATGCCAGTTAGATGTAGAATTACAATTGTCATGGCAATTAGAAAAAGTTAAACTACATCAAAATTTCAAAGAATGTACATACAAGATATAGTTAAAAGTTTTTCCATTTATGTTCAAAGTTCAGAATTTCCAATTTATGTTCAATGACATTTTTAATATTTACCATTGTGTCTGTTTTATAATTCTTGAATAAAGGACTAAATTTGGGAAATATACATTGCTGCTAAGGGCATATTTAGGATAAGATGATAACAACTGAAAAATAGGAATTTTCTGCCTTCATGGAGTAAAACATGAAAAAAATGTTACTATATGGACAATTTCACAATTTATAATGCTGTTCAAAGATTCCTAGTGTAGAAATACCTTATAAACAGCACCAAATCCACCTTCACCCAGTTTATTGGACTCGTCAAAATTTACCGTGGCAGTTTTCAGTGTAGAAAGACCAACAAGAAATGATTCAATATTTTCTTTATTCAGCTCTGAGTTGACCAATTCTGGAAATAATGAAAAACAGTCAATGAATTCCAGTTATGTAATAAAATCTAACAAGATGAAAGAGTGGTACAGTTATCTATAAATGATTTGTCAACTAAATTTATAACTTACCAGATAGAAATGTTTTTCTTCCATGAGATCGCTTCTTATATAAAGAAAAGCAAAATATTGCTAAAAATAATACCGCAGCAACCACAGGAATAGTGATGGCAAGAGCTTTAACATTGCTTTTACTCTTAGTACCTGCATATTATTAAATAATTGCTTCAAGGTTTGGAAGGGGAAGCATACTGACACCACACTTATCAGGACTATAATTTATCAGGGCATTTCTAGAGACAATTTGACATATAGGTCCACCTAATTTATAAATTACAGATTAAAGGCCTGTGACGATAAAAGGATTTATCCTAATACAAATCTACTCAAGATAAAAGGATTTATTGGTAACTACATCTTGATCCCTGTGAGGATGAAATAAATATTATGAACTTCTTATTAAATTCTGACAATCAGAGAAAATATATTTTCAAAATTGAGTCAGTCTGAATTATATATCCAACCAAATTTGATTTTCAAATCTAAGCTTGTTTTTTAAAACAACCAACTATTTCTATTTCAGGATCAGTTGAAGTTGATGCAACGACGTAGATTAAACGCATGGTTTTTGTGCTCTAAATCAAAGTCTTTTTTTCTGTCAATACATGGTTTCTCAAATTTCCAATTCTGTGCAACTCATTACTATCCAAATTGTCCTCTAACTGATGCAACTTGCAAATTATCACACGATGGCCAAAATGATTTCTTACAATACTTTGGCTAACTATTAATTTTGTAGATCTTTGTCAAGCAAAATAGTCATTAAACTCATTAAAAAATTGATGCAATGATGCATTAACATACTCATCTTGGACCACTTACTTTTATTTGTTGCCGGTGGTGACAGTTGGGAGGATAATGTGCCATCAATCCGTACCATTTCAGGACCTTGATAGAAAATATCCACCTCATACCAGATATAACAATGTATACCAATTGTTCTTCCCCCAATTCTTCCAATAAAAAACTTAGGAAATCCATCAATTAGGTGTTGAATACAATCCTGGAAAAAATAAATTTATATATCTAATTTTCAAATTTGTTTTCAATTGTTAGAACACTGGTTTAACATATGGCCCCGATAAATGCAATGGCGGCCTGCCCTTAGTGGCACCAAAGTTATCAGGTCTGTCACTAGGTATTTAAATACTACTAGTCATGAGTAATAGTTACAGGATGACACCTTATTTGGATGCACATGTCCCAGACATGAGTAATAGCAACACTAATGTGCAAGGTACATCAAAGTGAAAATATTTACATATTACCATGCTAACAAATCGTACCTGGCACTGGGACTTGGTCATGTCAGGGGTGCACTGCACAAGACCATAGATTGCAGGATACTCTGTCGAGAAATTTGTAGCAACTCCTGTGGCGAATAATTTGGTCGAGTTGTTGATGGCCCATGATTTCAACTCTGACATAAGCTGCAGAACTGCCCTGACAAACCCCACCGGGTTCACAGTGACATTTTTCATATTATTATACAAGTTATGTTGTGGTGAGTTGGCTAATGAGGAGAGGAAATTCTGGCTCGAGAAATACATGTAGCAACTATTGTACCACATCCACGCGGTCTTATAGTATGGGCAATAATCCAATATATCCTGAAATTTTTATCTGAAGCCACATTATATCTCAGTTATCCTGATTTTAAATTACCAATGAAGGGCTCAAGTTTTTACTTTTTAGTCGAATTAGACTAGTTTGAATGAAATGCCTAGGAAGCCTTTTGTTAATTTTTTTGTTATAGAAAGCAGATTAATTAGTGTACATATATTTGCTTGATTTACCTGATATGAAAAATAAGAACAATTTGATTTACCTGATATCCAAATTATTCTATTGTTGAAAAGAACAGACTGGATTATAAGAAATTAGAATTTACTATGTGATTGTAAAAACCTTATCATTATAAAATTGCAATGAGAATTAAATCAAATAAAAAAGTATCCATAGGATCCAACAAGAATCTGTGAGTATCAACGAAATAGAAGTGCTTAATTGCACCGGTAATAGCGATACCCTCAGTAATAGTGATGCCCTCAGAAATAACAATTTTGGTCTGTTTACACTCGACAATAGTCATTTTTGACTCTCGGGGATAGTCACAGATTCTTGTAGTTTATATTGAAGAAATGAATAGAAAGAAATTTACCAATATTCCTGAGAGGCAAGTGGTGCAAGAGAAGGTACTGAGGTCACCACGGCAGAGGGAAATACCTGTCACCTTATCTGGCACTGCACCAACGGTACCAGCTGCGAAACCATTACCAGTAGAATTGGAGCGCAAAGCTGAGAAGAGAAGGTTAAGGTTGGACTGGTACGTGCTGTTGTTCGTGTAGTTTCCTGTACTGGTACCGCCACTGTCACAAGCGTAATAGAAGTATTCTGTGGAATGCGGTACGCCAATTGCATTGCCTGGTACATGGAGGTAAAAGATGAGAAGAAAGAGAAACGCTAAGAAATGCATCGTAGTTGATAGAACGTGTAATTCTTTCTTCTTCTTTTTTTAATATAGATGGAGAGAGAAAATGGCTAATCGATTTTGAGTGTGTTCATTCTTATTTTGGTTCTAAAATGTAGATAGAGAGAGAAAATGGCTGATCGATGGAGTGCGTTCTTTCTTTTTCCGTGAATAGCATGCTGCAGTTGTTCTTATATAAAAAAAATAACCAGTTGTTCAATAAAATAAGGCAATAGGCAACACAAGAAGTCAGAATTCGCAACCTCTGAGATATTTCCACTTTTGCCTATTTTCTTGGAAAATCTGAACTGTTAAAATACGTTATGCACGAATCACAATGAGTAAATAATACTGCCCCTGCGCCATCTCCGAATAGTTGAGATATCTCAGAGGATACGCACTCAAGAAGTCAAGGAGAGTATTGGTCAAAACACGTGGGAAATTCGGATCTCGTGATACAAGTAACTCTAGTCTCTTTCGTGTAGCTTGACCCACAAAGTTAAGTTGTGAAGGATAGAGTATTTCAAGATTAAGAAAAGTGTCCACAGTGGCAGTGATTTGACACAGGGTTGCATATAACATATTTTTCACTGGAAAAGACAAGTGTAAATTGGGTTTGGCTGGGTTTAAAAAATATGTAAATTGGGTTTGGCGACTTCGCGGGAATTACTTCTCTGCCACTGATAAAGCCGGATCCGACTCCGGTGCTTTTTTTAGAGAAAAGCACGGAGCTGCTTTTCCGATCCCAACCATTGAAATTTTTAAATTTGCGTATCTCGATAAAGAAATTTTTCCATGCACAAATCTCGACGAATTTGAATGGTTGGGATCGAAAAAGCAGCTCCGTGCTTTTCTTAGAGAAAAGCACCGGAGTCGGATCCGATAAAGCCTCCAATCAGGAGGGAAAAAAATCCTGAAATAAGTTGTAGTGTCATATTCAAAGAATAAAATATATGTTGCGTATCTTCTCAAATATGTTTATTTTTATCATGTAATATATTTTTTGTAAAACTTTTTTATAATTTAAGTCTATCAAAGTTTCAATTTGTTTGTAAGTTTTATGGTAGTGTTCGGCAACCAAGTTTAGTACTCCTTAGTGCTCTAAGGAGCCTTAAGCTTGTCGAACAGGTGCTCTTTTATCAAGCTTAATGCTACCTCCTTAGTGCTCATTTTGTCCATGTTTCTTAAGCTTGCTCAAATTTTTAAACCATGGTTTTACATGACTTAAGCATTTTGTCAAGCTTAAAGTTTTCTTAAGAAAATTACTCTTCAACTTTATTACCAAACAACTCTTTCTTAGCACAGCTTAAACTCTTAAGCATGATTACTGTAAGCCTCATTGCCAAACACTAACTATGTTTTTGTATTGTAATTGAATATAGTATTGGCTTTAAATTTTTTCAATAAATAATAAATATAATATTAGCTTTAAATATTGTGCTGACAGGATTTGATATGGACCTGGTGTACTACTGTGTGCCAATCTAAATAATAATAATTAAAAAATAAAGTTATTTTGATGATTTATATAGTAAATTATTAAATATTGTTATGAATTGGAAATAATATAAATATTATCATTTTAATTATTTATATAATGAATTGTGTTAATATTAAGCTCTATGCACATGATAATATTGTAATTGACATTGCAACAATGTAAGAGATAAAAACTCAATATCAAACTCAACTATTCAAATAAAAGAGCGGTTGACCTGTTTGACTCACCAATCCAACGAATAAATTGTTGATCCAAAACTTTACTGAGTTAATATTCGGTCCAGTTTTAATAAAATTAATTTATATTATATTATTATATGTAGCATGGAAAATTACACAATTTTAATCGTTTACACACGTCCAATACAATTTTTTTATTTAATAAAAAGTTCATATATTTTTCGTAAAGGTCCCTGAAGTTATATACATTGCAAATTATTATTTTTCTCTACTTTAGATTTTTAACACTCTTTATATGTGAGAAGAGCAAAAGAAAAGGCCAAGGAGAACATGTGTCGCCCCTCCGATCTCTCCCCTCAACCTTTTCCAGCAGTCATCTTTTCCAGTCATCTCTCAACCTACCTCCTTCCCCGTCACTAAACCCTAGATCCCAAAAAAAAAAAAAATAACTTGAGCAAAGAGGCGTAGTCCCTCCATCTCCTCTAATTAACAGCCACACCAACTCTCTACAATACAACCCTACACACACACACCAACCCCCACAAAAAAATAAAGATACAAGATACCTCGCCACCTCTGTTGCTAGCGTTAGCGAAGAGAAAGAAGGTGAGAGAGCAGATTGATGACCGCTTGAAGTTGATTTATTAGCAATTGTGTTGTGTTTTAGATGTTGATGTGTTGTGGATGATGTTATGATGTGAAATAATGGATGTAATTTTATTAATAAAATATTATATTTGATAGCCACTTAACTTTTAAAAAAGAAAAAATTGTGAAAATGCCACTCCAAAACTTTCAAATTGTGAAAATGCCATCCTGAACTTTGAAATGGTCAAAATGCCACTACAAACTTTATTAATTTGTAAAAATGCCACTCTCAATAATTAATGACTAAAATACCCCCTTGTTCTCCTCTTCTTTCTCGTGCCTTCTCTTCTTCTCCTGTTCCGAACTGGAGAGACGAGTTTGTCACTGGTCAGTCACCTGTGCCGTTATCGCTGAAGAGGAGATCGGGGAGATGGTGCCGCTGGTCAGTTGCCTCTGATTAGGAAGATGGTGCTGCGGCCGCTCTCTCTCTCGCTCTCTCTTTAGGTTTTCGCGTGAGGAAGAGAAGGTCGGAGATAGGGCTGGCAATTCCGAAATTGCCTCAATTGGAGGCTCCAGTTCGGAACAAGAAAAGAAGAGAAGGCAGGAGAAAGAAGAGGAGAAGAAGGAGGTATTTTAGTCATTAATTATTTGGAGTGGTATTTTTACAAATTAATGAAGTTTGAAGTGGCATTTTGACAATTCCCTATTTAGAGATGACATTTTCACAATTTGAATGTTTAGGAGTGGCATTTTCACAATTTTTCCTTTAAAAAAAATAATAGTTTTTTTTAGTGAAATAATAATAATCTTCTTCAAAAATAATGTTACCCAATAAAATTGCATAAGAATGTGACACTAACATTTTGTGAGAATTAATATAATTGTTCTCAAAGCTTACTACATATTGAGAATATTTTTTTCATAATTCTCAAGCATAAGTATGATCATAGTTACAAGAAAAATAATAATCTTTGTAAAAAATCTAATGTTGGTTTTTTGAAATTTATAAAAAGAACTCGTATCAAGAAAATGTAATAGGAACGCATTGGACAATCAAGGCTCAGACGCTATTGGAGCGAACAAAGAACTAATGGCGGGTTAGTTTTTTTTATTTTGATAAAGTGGGGATACTACCAGTTTTATTGCAAAACTCAAATGTTCGTACAAAGCAGAGAAATACAAGTTCTGAGATATCAAATTACACAAAATACCTAAGAAGTGATAAGAACCATAAAACCTAAGTAAACTACATAATAGTTCTGCGGAAGGGTAAGAAGAAAAAGACAACAAATAGTCAACTAAAGCCAGTAAGAAGTATCACTCATAAGCTGTCTAATACTAGCAGTGAAACTAGTAATCAAATGCATTCCTATCACGTATATTGTCAGAGAGGTCCGGCCGCTCTAAACCAAGAAAAGCATCATCTTCGGAATCTGTATCATGAGCCGAGTGGATTATCAAAGAGCATGTCTGATTCAAAGACGTAATATCCATAGGTAGAATCAAAGTTAATTTAAAGTATGAATCATCAAGTCTTACTTTACACCAATAAGAAGTTAAACCTATAATAGCAGAGCCTATAGAGCTAATGGGAGGGACGGGTATTTGCTGAAAACAAATATTATTTCTAGTCAGCCATACCAACCATAAAGTTGTAATATCCATAGATAGAATCAAAGTTAATTTAAAGTATGAATTATCAAGTCTTACTTTACACCAATAAGAAGTTAAAGCTATAATAGCAGAGCCTATAGAGCTAATGAGAGGGACAGATATTTGCTGAAAACAAATCTTATTTTTGGTCAGTCATATCAACCATAAAGTTGTAGCCCTAATTAATTCTAAAAGTAATGAATCTTTTAAAGAAATCTAATAATAAAAAAAAGTCATAGATCTGTAATAGTAGTACAATTGTAATCAAATTTATTATGGCTCCCTATCCATGACCAAAGAGTAGAAATATAAGGGCATGTTACAAAAAGATGATTTATTGTCTTGGGTGCACCACAGAATGAACAATCTACATTATCTTGCCAACGACGTTTAACTAAATTATATTTAGTAAAGATCTTATTTTGTCGAAGTAACCAAATACAAAATTTAATCTTTAATGAAATTTTAGAATGTTATAAGATAAAAAATGATGTATTTGAAATACTCCTATTGGACAACCACAAATAAAAAGAGTGAACAGCAAATAAATCCGAAGGAGTCCATCTCCAAAAAAAATTATCGGAGGAGATAGGCTCAGAAAATATAGAGCTATAATTCCAATAATAACGGCTAGTTAGTTAGGCCTAATAATGAGTTAGCTAATAATTAGTTTACTAATAGTTAGATGTTGGTTGTAACTAATTCAATGAGATTAGCAAACAGTGATTAGTTGTTGTATTCCAGGATCAAGTGGGACTTGTAGTACTCTATATAAAGAGATAACAATCTTGTAAAATATAATTTAGTGAAATAAAGAATGTTCACTCATTTACCAGTAGAGTTCATAGAATGCTTGTATGTGCTCAATTATTATAAACCTGATTTTACTTTATTGTATAATTATGTCAAGAAGTTAGATTTGTTAGTTTTTATTTAATTATGTGGCTTACGTTATTATTGAGCATCAATTTCATTTGAGAATTAATGAAAAGGTATCTGAATTTTTGATGAAAAAATTCAAATTGTTATTTATAAAATATATTGGTCCCAAATGTTGCCTTAGAGTTATTTTATAAATTATTCTTTTCTTATTTGAACGTACCCCATTCTGAAAAACTTCGTTCATAAAATAAATAGAGAAGTAAAAAAAAACGCTAAGGTCTCCATCATCACGTCTGAGAAAAACTATTGATGATTAGTATTTACGCTCCTGCTTAACAATGTCGTCACTCCAAAACTGTAAGATTTAAATTACATTTGCTATTTTATTTTGGATTTACGAATTCTAAATTGTTTATGTTCTAATTACAAAATATATTACGATTTTATTATAATTTTATTATAATTTTATTATAATTTTAATATCTATCAAGATTCTGATCGATAGGATTTAAAATAGAACTGGAAAATTTGTTGTCTTTCTTTCAAAGGAGAGATTGAATTAAGTTTCGCAGCATTGGCGGATTGCTAAGGAGGACAAGCTCCCGAGTATTATTTTATGGGTCGGATCATCAAAACCAAGAAAGGAAATTAGGTCAAAATAATTCAGAAAATAAACAGTAAAATTTATGTTTCTGAGAAACGTTTTGTTTTGGTCTAAAATTGTTTTTAAGAATGCCGAATGTATATTTTCTGATTATCAAAAATGTAAAAAACTTATTTCTCTCTTTTCAGTGTACTTGTAAAAGCGGTTATATAATTTTTACTACTCGCTAAGTCAAATGCACCTTAATTATCTTGCTGATTTTTTTATTAATCAAAAATAAAAATAAAAAATATCGTGGTAGGATGGTGTTTCGGTTATAAATTGAAATATAGGTAAAACGGAATCGTTTATCCTGTTCTATAAAACAGGACAATTTATCTCAGCTCATTAATCTAAATCCGTAATCCCGCTAACCTAATTAACTAAGCGGAGAAAAAAAAATTGTTGGACGAATTAATCTATTTCATCTCACAAAAAAAAAAATCTCGGAGGAAATAAAAATAAAAATTATGGAATGGGTAAGTTAACGGAACAGATTTGGATTAGTGGGACGGGATAAATTGTCCCATCCCATAAGATGAAATAATCAATTTTGATTTACCTAGATATTGAAATTTTACTAAATCGTTCTCCTTTATCAATATTTTTTATTTTTAGTTTCGATTAATAAAAAAATCGGCCTTATCTTGACATTCTAAACTTAATAACAGGGAAATTTTCGATTCAGGTATTTGATTAATTGTCACTGACGTACGCCATGTCGACCTACTAAGCAACACCATGGGTTAAATACCAATAGTTTAGTAGTACATTGAATTAAAATAAACCAATTGTTGAATTTATAACAAGGGCAATAATTTATAGAGTATAAATTAATAAACCCTTTTTTTCAGGAAAAAAAGGTTCAAAAGATCACTTGCTGATATTCCAATTACTTGACTTCTATGTAAGTGATCAATTTAAAATTTGATTGGTCATCCAACATAAAATCATAAAAAAATTAAATTATTTAATAAAAAAAAACTAAATGTCCTTTTATTTAATTCATATTTGATACGCAACATATCTAAATCACTGAGAACACAAGTATCTAAATTATTAATATTATTATTAATTAATTGTTCCTGTAACATACCACTTTTCTTCCATAAACTTTTAAAATTCACTTATACTAACAGATTTAGCAAACGAGCTACCCCTTGAAATGTTGTATATTGCCCACGCGATGAGAAGTTGGATTTACCAGTAGTTAGACGGTAATGATCTGTGGGCAATGAGAAGTTGGATCTACCAGTAGTTAGATTGTAATGATCTGGCGGCGCAACCCAAGTCGGATCTGAATTAAAAAACTTCTGTGTTGAGTACATTAATATGCAACCCCAAGTAATAGCAACACCATCCATACCACACAATTCATCATGAAAATGTATAGAAAAGGATTGATTAAGGCACTTATAACACTGTTGTTCTGACAAATCCCTGGTACATTGTACCATTCCATAAGTTTGGGCATTAACTCCTGTGGCAAACATCCTTGCTGATTCATTGAAGGCTGCAATTTTAGAAATAGATTCGAACATGGAGTTGAGGTTCTTCTTAAACTGGTCTGGATTTGAAGCACCTACTTGTGTGCAAGATCCAAAAAATCCATTAGGATCATTACAAGTACAACGATTTCTTGAATATAGTGGAAATATAAAGCCCGGCGATTTCTTTAATATCAAAAGTTCATTAGGATCGTTATATGCATGCAACTGGGAAAAGAAATTGCGGATCGAGTACCGGACGGCACAATGTCTGTACCACACCATACCTCCACTGGGGGAAGGACAAAGCTTTTGAAGCTCAGAGGAGGCCGTATTGAGACAATTGGTACAGATGTCGTCACTGATGTCACCACGGCAGAGTGCAAGGCCATAGATTTGGTATGATGAATCACCTTCGGTTGCAGTAGAAAATCCGGTTTTGGGTGTGTTATTGATTAGAGAAGACAACAGGAGGTTGAGGTTGGTACCATGGCTGCTCTCTAATTTGGAGCGGTACTTAGTAGTGGTTTCACAAAAATTGTAAATGAAGTGAGAAGTTGTGAGTGTTGTGAGGAGTGCAAGTGTGAGAAGAGAGACAAGGATGGGGGCTGAGAAGACGATCATGGTGGCAGCCTAGAAGGGACTATTTTGCAAAATTTTGTTGCACAAGCAGCAAACTGTGTAATTTATGTTTGGTTCTACCGTTGACTTTGAATGAATAAGTTTTGGGTATTGTATGGTTCATATGGTGTTGTCAACCATGGAAATGATGTATGTGAAGTATGAGAACGGGTGGGTCCGCCCATCGGACCTAGGTTCAATGAGCTCTATGACTGTTCGATTTATTTTAAGATCCGTGCACATGAAAATTAAAACAAATTTGCATGAAATTTAAAATATTTCACACGAATTTTAAAGCAATTAGATGGTGATTGTCAAACCAAAGTAGATGCCCATCAGACCTAATCTCAAGTCGTGTTGCATTTCTATTCATGTAATAGTGTTTATATTTTTTTTTACATGAAGAACTGCTGATGGGACCCATCCATCCTTATGGGGGTTTGGAACATAGAATCCGGTTTAATCTCCGTCAAACTGCTGATTGATAATTTGTTATTTAAAAAAGTGTCCAAGTAGTTCTCTCTCCAAACAGATCTGAAATGGGGTTTATTTAATTATTGTGCAGTCACTAGAAAAATATATGCTTTTTTTTTTTTCTTTAAACTCAAATCAGACCTGCTAACAGGATCCCAGCATGTGCTTTTGAATTTAAAATTAGATTATCCTACAACGAGTAAGGTATGGCTGGATAGTTCTTCTATAATTTTTTTTCTTTTATATAATTAGTATTATTTGTATCAACAATAGCTAGCCATCCTGTTTGCAACTCTTATTATTAGTTTCCATTTGTTTTGTTTTGTTAAAGAAAATTTTCAAGAGAAATAGTAAAAAAGAAGTCTGTATCCCATGTGTAATATATATAAACGGAAGGCCCACATTAGTTCGATTTTTTTTTAAATAGAACTCATTTTAAAAAAATTAACCAAAGCAGTACCGCTCGGTAGAAAGTTATAAAAATAGCCTCCACCATTTCTGTGGACCAGTGTAGCTTCATGAGCCCTTACTCCTCCGATCTTGTGGATCGGTGAAGTCATTTTCTCATCTGGCCATACTGTTAATTACACACATGGTTACACAAAAAACAACCCTCCACCGATCCACAGAACCGGTGGAGCTTTAAAAAATGCCTCCACCAGTCCTGTGTCAAGGTAGAGCTATTTTTTTTATTCTTTCTTATTAAAAAATTCTGAAAATAAAGAAGGATGAACAATGTCTCACTGCCTTGGACGATCCAATCCCAACACTTGACCAATTATATCTTTTTTCTCCTTCAACCAAAATTCGGCCCATTAAACTTTGATTCTTCTTATTGGATCCCACTTAAGGGTGTAAACGGAGCGGATTTGGAGCGGATTTGGAGCGGATAATGCTAATACCATATCCATATCCACTTTTCAATGAGCAGATACGAATACGGATATGAATAGTAAACATATGTCAAAATTCAAAACCAAATCCACCCTAAACGGATACGGATACGGAACGGATAATCCACGAATACGGATACAAATAATTATCGGATAATTTAAGTCATATGAATAACCCACTCAAATAGTGGAACATGATAAATTGTCCCGTCCCGTGGAACGAAATAATCAATCCTAATTTATCTAGATATTGAAATTTTAACAATCGATTTCCTTTCTCAATATTTTTTATTTTTAGTTTCGATTAATAAAAAAAATCGGCCTTATCTTGACTTTCTAAACTTAATAACAGGAAAATTTTCGATTCAGGTATTTGATTAATTGTCACTGATGTACGCCATGTCGACCTATTAAGCAACACCATGGGTTAAATATGAATAGCTTAGTAGTACATTGAATTAAAATAAACCAATTATTGAATTTATAACAAGAGCAATAATTTATAGAGTATAAATTAATAGACCCTTTTTTCAGGAAAAAAAAAGGTTCAAAAAAATCAGTTGCCGATATTCCAATAACTTGACTTCTATGTAAGTGATCAATTTGAAATTTGATTGGTCATCCATCATAAAATCATAAAAAATTTAAATTATTTAATAAATAAAAACTAAATGTCCTTTTATTTAATTCGTATTTGATACGCAACATATCCAAATCACTGAGAACACAAGTTACAAGTATCATAAAAGTTGAACAATAGACACAAGTATCTAAATCACTGAGAACACAAGTATCCAAATTATAACATACCACTTTTCTTCCATAAACTTTTAAAATTCACTTATACTAACAGATTTATCAAACGAGACGGCCCCTGAAATGTTGTATATTGCCCACGCGATTAGAAGTTGGATCTACCAGTAGTTAGACGGTAATGATCAGGTGGGGCAACCCAAGTCGGATCAGAATTAAAAAACTTCTGTGTTGAGTACTTTAATATGCAACCCCAAGTAATAGCAACACCATCCATACCACACAATCCATCATGAAAATGTATAGAAAAGGATTGCTTAAGGCACTTATAACACTGTTGTTCTGACAAATCCCTGGAACATTGTACCATTCCATAAGTTTGGGCATTAACTCCCGTGGCAAACATCCTTGCTGATTCATTGAAGGCTGCAATTTTAGAAATAGATTCAAACATGGAGTCGAGGTTCACCTTAAACTGGTCTGGATTTGAAGCACCTACTTGTGTGCAAGATCCAAAAAATCCACTAGGACCATTACAAGTACAAGTACAACGATTTCTTGAATATAGTGGAAATATCAAGCCCAACTATTTCTTTAATAATATTGAAAATTCATTAGGAACATTATATGCAGGCAACTGTGAAAAGAAATTGCGGATCGAGTACCGAACAGCACATTGGTTGTACCACACCATACCACCATTGGGGGAAGGACAAAGCTTTTGAAGCTCGGAGGAGGCCGTATTGAGACAACTGGTACAGATGTCGTCACTAATGTCACCACGGCAGAGTGCAAGGCCATAGATTTGGTATGATGAATCACCTTCGGTTGCAGTATAAAATCCGGTTTTGGGTGTGTTACTGATTAGAGAAGACAACAGGAGGTTGAGGTTGGTACCATGGCTGCTCTCTAATTTGGAGTGGTACTTAGTAGTGGTTTCACAAAAATTGTGAATAAAGTGAGAAGTTGTGAGTGTTGTGAGGAGTGCAAGTGTGAGAAGAGAGACAAGGATGGGAGCTGAGAAGACGATCATGGTGGCAGCCTAGAAGGGACTATTTTGCAAAATTTTGTTGCACAAGCAGCAAGCTGTGCAATTTATGTTTGGTTCTACCGTTGACTTTGAATGAATAATTAGTTTCGGGTATTGTATGGTTCATATGCTGTGGTCAACCATGGAAATGATGTATGTGAAGTATTTTCTATTGTTGTGTCTATTTTATTACTTGAAGTGCTGTTGGGACCCCTTCA
The DNA here is from genome assembly GCA_964058825.1 of Carex arenaria. Taxonomy (NCBI): domain Eukaryota; kingdom Viridiplantae; phylum Streptophyta; class Magnoliopsida; order Poales; family Cyperaceae; genus Carex; species Carex arenaria. The sequence goes on from CAXKVW010001061.1 coordinate 80,282, forward strand.
TCCTTGATTTGTAATGGAACATAGAATCCGGTTTCATTTCATCTCCGTCAAACAGGTGATTAATATTTAATTTGATATTTAAAAAGCCTAGTTATCTCTACAAACAGATCTGAAATGGGGTTTATTTAATTAATGTGCAATCATTAGGAAGATATATTTTCCTTTTTTCTTTAAACCCAAATCAGGCTAACAGGCTAACAGCATGTGTGCTTCTGGATTTAAAAATAGATTAGCCTATAATGAATGTTTTCCAAGAGTAAGTTCATGGAACAAAGCCATTTATTATCCTTGGAAGCAAACTCTAAGGGTATATTTGGATGCACAAGAATAGCTACTGTTTTTAAAATAGCATTACTATTGGCTATTTTTATAAAAACATGGAATAGCATTTGTTACTTTCAATATTAATACTAATCTAATAATTAAACTAATATTATATTATATTTAATATTTAAATTAATATTATATTGTATTATATTTAATTTAATTTAATATTTTATTTAATAATAATATAATATTTAAAATAATATTATATTACATTTTAATATTTAAATAAATATTATATTATATTATATTATATTTAATCTAATATTTTATTTAATACTAATCTAATATTTAAAATAATATTATATTACATTTAATAATTAATTAATATTACATTGTATTATATTTAAACTAATATTTTATTCATTACTAATATAATATTTAAAATAATATTATATTACATTTAATCTAATATTTTATTTAATACTAATCTAATTTTTAAATTAATATAATATTACATTAATATTTAAACTAATATTATATTACATTTAATATTTAAAATAGCATTATATTACATTTAATATTTAAACTAATATTGTATTATATTTAATCTAATATTATATTATATTTAATCTAATATTTTATTAATACTAATCTAATATTTAAAATAATATTATATTACATTCAATATTTAAACTAATATTATATTACATTAATCTAATATTTTATTTAATACTAATCGAATATTTAAAATAATATTATATTACATTTAATCTAATATTTTATTTAATACTAATCTAATTTTTAAAATAATATTATATTTCATTTAATATTTAAACTAATATTATATTATATTTAATATAATATTTTATTTAATACTAATCTAATATTTAAAATAATATTATATTATATTTAATATTTGAATTAATATTATATTATATTATATTTAATCTTACACATAAATTATTAAACAGTAGCTATTCCCTCCAAACTCTATTCCAAATATGCAATCCAAACAATTTTTTCACTGTTCTAAATAGCACTGTTCTTAAACAGTAGCTATTCTTATTTACTAGTCTAAACAGTAGCTATTCTAGCTATGCTAGAGTTCATCCAAACGTACCCTAATTCTAGTAGTGTTTCATTTAGAGACCCTACAGAAGTCGGGTGGTGAGGTTATAGGATTCCGTATCCTCTACGGTACTTAGGCTAATGAGTTGAGATCAAATTCCAGCTGAGTGATTGGATACGGTACCTGTTTAGACAGACGTTTCGTTTTTGCGATTCGTGCTGCAAATAAATAACGGTTCGAATTTAGTAATTGGCTTGTGGTACCAGAGCTGGTCCGAATTCGGCGGTATGGCAGGATATTTCATTTATAACTTCCTTTTATTTTTTTAATATTTAGATTATCTTTTGTATCAACAATACCTAGGTAAGCCATCATGTTCGCCACTCTTAGTTTCTCTTTTATTTATTATTTTTTTAAAAAAAATTAAAAATTGAAGAGCAATAGTAAAAAAAATGTATCAACTCTTAGTTTTCCTATTTTTTTTATTTGTCTTAAATTTAAATATTTAATTTTTTTCAGTAGAATTTTTTTTGAGACAGAAATTTTGTGAAGTAACTCTAATTATTTGTAATACAGTTTAGTAATGAATAAGAAAAAATCAACACCCAATTAACACCAAATGTCATTTTTGTTACTTTTTCTTTTTCTTTTCCTTAAAAGAACAATAGCAATTTTGACATGATAATTACAAGTTTAAAGTAATTTTATATAACTGTGATGTGTTATGAAAATTTATAATGAGAAATGTACTCTTTTAAGTCATCAAGCATTTAAGAAATTAATGTGTCGAACAATCGCATGATGTACACTTTGTATATCAGTGCCAAACAAGCCTGAATGTATCGGCTGAAGAAGATGCACGGTCAATGCGCTCAGTTCATGTATCCGGAAGCAAACTTGAACCCTCAAAATGCAGCAAAACTGAGAGCAGAACAATAAGTGTCGTGTCAGAAAATTCTGCTGATCAACGTTCATAAATGTGATTACATATTTGATCTGAATGATAGAGATCGTGACAAATCATTTTCTTGTTTTTCTTCTTCGTCATAATTAAACCTTCTTTAATCCCACCAGCCTCTGATATCATTTTTGTTAGAATTTGATGCAAAAAGAAAAAGAAAGAACAAAAGAGAGAGATAACGAGGCACTATGTGAAGTACAGAAGTAATTGAACTTACTAATATTATATCTAATCAAGAGTCTTTAACTTGTATAGAAGCAAAATACAAAGCACATTGGGTCCAAATAACAATTTAGATCATAACATAATAATATATAAATAGAGAACATAACAATATCTAAATAATTATACAAGTATCATAAAAGTTAAACATATCTTAAATTTTGAATAAAAATTAATTAAGATTATCTATCTTATTATTAATCTCGTAACATACAACTTTTCTGCCATAAACTTCCAAATGTCATCATGCCTAGCTACCAGTAATCAGACGGTAATGATCTGGCGGCGCAACCCAAGTCGGATCCGAATTAAAGAACTTTACACTTTAGTACTTTACTATGCAACTCCAAGTAACAATAACACCATCCATACCACATCCTTTGAAATGCCATGAAAAGTATTGAATAAGGCACTTATAACATTGGTGGTCTGATAAATCCCTGGTACATTGTATCATTCCATAAGTTTGCGCATTAACCCCTGTGGCAAACATTCTTCTTGATTCATTGAATGCTGCAATTTTTGAGATAGATTCTAACATAAATTCGAGGTTCTTATTAAACTGGCTTTGATTCATAACACCTGCTTGCGTGCAAAATCCAAAAGATTCACTAGGACCATTACAATCGTTTTTGTTTGAAAATAGTGGATATATCAAGCCCAATCTCCTTAAAATCGAAAATTCACTAGGATCATTATATACAGGCAACTGTGAAAAAAAATTGCGATCGAGTACCGGATGGCACAATGGCTGTACCACACCATACCTCCATTGGGGGAAGGACAAAGCTTTTGAAGCTCGGAGGAGGCCGTATTGAGACAACTGGTACAGATGTCGTCACTGATGTCACCACGGCAGAGTGCAAGGCCATAGATTTGGTATGATGAATCACCTTCGGTTGCAGTATAAAATCCAGTTTTGGGTGTGTTATTGATTAGAGAAGACAACAGAAGGTTGAGGTTGGTACCATGGCTGCTCTCTAATTTGGAGTGGTACTTAGTAGTAGTTTCACAAAAATTGTGAATAAAGTGAGAAGTTGTGAGTGTTGTGAGGAGTGCAAGTGTGAGAAGAGAGACAAGGATGGGGGCTGAGAAGACGATCATGGTGGCAGCCTAGAAGGGACTATTTTGCACAATTTTGTTGCACAAGCAGCAAGTTGTGCAATTATGTTTGGTTCCACCGTTGGCTTTGAATGAATAATTAGTTTTGGGTATTGTATGGTTCATATGCTGTGGTCAACCATGGAAATGATGTATGTGAAGTATTTTCTATTGTTGTGTCTATTTTATTACTTGAAGTGCTGTTGGGACCCCTTCATCCTTGATTTGTAATGGAACATAGAATCCGGTTTCATTTCATCTCCGTCAAACAGGTGATTAATATCTAATTTGATATTTAAAAAGCCTTCAAGTAGTTATCTCTACAAACAGATCTTGGATTTAAAATTAATTATCCTACAACGAGAGAATTTTAGAAGACATCCGGGTGGTAAGGTATGGCTGGATAGTTCTTCTATAACTTATTCTTTTATATAATTAGTATTATTTGTATCAACAATAGCTAGGTAAGCCATCCTGTTTGCAACCCTTATTAGTTTCCATTTTGTTTTTTGTTTTTCTTTTTAAAGAAAATTTTCAAGAGCAATAGTAAAAAAGAAGTCTGTATCCCTCATGTACTGTAATATATATAAACAGACGGTCCACGTTAATTCTAGCTAGATCAAACTCAATCCGGTGCCTATAAAAATTATAAGTGATATGTTTTGAGATTTGTGCCAGTTAAAGTCCAGATTTAATTATTGAACCTCAAGTTCCTAGGGGAATTAAAAAAAAAAGTATCAGCACTAATGAACGAAATAGAAATGAGAACACGAATTAAGTCAGAAGGGTTAAGATTTGTGATGCCTCTTTGATAAAATATTTTTATAATTTTCTTTTTTCCAAAAAAATTGGGCCTAACTTATATTCTTTATCTGACAAGATGACTAATTTCAAAGTTGGGCTTAATTTTTTATCTGCCAAAGCACCGGAAAATCAATGGGCCTAAACCGAGCAGGTCGGCCTGAAAACAACCTATTAATCTCTTAAAGTGATAAACACTGATTAGACAGTCCTATGTTTGACATTATTAATTTCTCATTAGGACATGCAGTATTATATGCCTTTGCGGCAAAAATGTCCTTATGTCATAATCGGTTAAATGCAAGGTTATTTTTTTTGTTATAAAAATTGTCTTATTTTTAAAAAATTAACTTTTTTTTTAAGTAGATATATTTTTGAGATGAAATTCGTAAAGGAACTATAATTGTTTTTACAGCTTGATCTAAAAAAAATCATCAACCAATTAATTCCATATGTCTTTTTTTTTACTTTTTAATCATTCCTTAAAAAGACACAATAGCAATTTGACATGATAATCACAAGTTCAAAATAAATGTATATAAATGTGATGTGTCAAGAAAAGTTATAATAGAAAATGTACGCTTAAACCATGAAGCATTTAAGAAATGAATGTATCGAAATTTTAATTTAATTTACAAATTTCCTTATATGCTAAAAAGTACCTACAAATCAGGGGGTGAATATCTATATTCCATAATAGCCTATTCGGCCAGATTACTGTTCCTGTGGGAAAACTGAATTTTTTTTTTCTGTGTGAATAGTGATTTTCAGTTCAATTCATGGCTCCATGCCCAAATCCATGTGTTTGCCCAAAAAGATTTGAGCTTCTTAGCCTCTAAGTAATGCTAAATTATTAAGAGATTTTTTTACCATTGGATGAGTTATAATTCATATATTAATCTTAATTGGATTAATGGAGGGATAATATTTCATTGACCTTTTTTAGCAATAACTACTTGATCATTAATATGTGGGGTCAAGTTAATTTTTTTATATTAATTGTACGTATATAAAAAAAATAGAGAAGTTTATATTTTTTTAGATAGAAGTTTAACTTTACCAAAAAATATGGTTTGAAAGACAAACATTTAAAACCACAAATCTTATTTTAACTTTTATAATATTTGTAAAAAAAAAATCTAAAAGTCATTAATATTTATAATGAGTAGGATTAAAATGTTTTATTATTGTTGTGTCCCAACTATGTCCCCATTTTTATCTCTGATTTAATATTTTTTAACAGTCGATTAGAACCGTTTAACATGATTGCATATTCAATTGTACTTGGAGATCAAATTATAAATATTTTTAGAATTTGTTTACTAATTTTTTAAATTGGTACAAAATCACTACTTTTGGATGGTTCATAATCTTTTGAATGTGTACCTATCTAAAAAAATATTATAAAATTTCTAAAAAATATAAAATTTGATCTCTAGATGTATTTGAATATGAATATCATGTTGTACAATTCAAATTAACTATTTGTATTTTTTTTTAAATATATAGAATATTAGTGGGACAGTAAAATAATAAAACAATAGACCATTTTAATTGTGAAGCCGGAAGCGTGATGAAGATATTATCTCTTGTCGTCAGTTGCTTTATCTGATTGCGGTGCCATCCATTATTATTTCAATTGTATTTATTTATATATATACACACAAATACACACACGAGTTTTTTAGTTGTGTGAACGTCGAGGGGCAGTGATTAGCATGGACCCCTTGGATACGTCAAAGTTGGCCTCCCACATGGCCACTTGATCAAAATTCTTTGAACCTGGGAGCTCATTTAATTTATTATATAAAAATTACACCTATCAATCACTAATCATAACCACTACAAACAAAAAATAAAATAATTTAATTTTGATAGTGGACGGAAAAATCGTTATCATCTCGCCAGCAACTCACAATTCAACGCATTCCGCAGTGTTAATTCCTTTTATCTAACGATCACTAGCATCATGCAACGAATAAAAAAAGAAGACTACTATAACAAATAGGAGACCTACGTGAGACATAACAAATCAACTACCGTTTTATATTTTTTTTTATTCTTTTTTTTGTACGAATTATATAGTAATTAGGATGTCTCTATTCATGAATAATGTATGAAGCACATAGAAACAGACCAATAACAAAATAACCCCTACAAATTCTGCAAATAAATTCTAATGTACAAAAAAAGTTGGTTTCTTAATATATTTATTTTTCATTATTTATTTGACTTTATATTAAATTAATTTATAAATTTTACATATAAATAATTAAATATATTACCATTCAATAAATCGAGTTTACTATCAAAATTTTTTGTGTTTAACATCTTAAATTCTTTCTCGAAACTAATTCAATAAATTTTGAAATTGAAAACAATAATTTGACTCATAACATATTACAATCAGTTACGTAGTAAGACAATAATTAAGCTTTTATTACCGCCCAAGACATCTCAAAATTAAAAATTGAAAGTTGGAAATGTGTAACTAGGGTGTCAACGGGTACGGATAGAACCATTTTTCATACTTGTATCCATTACAAATTGTCTTAATCCATACTCTATTCTTATCCGCTACGAATTACCTTATTCGTATTCTACCCTTACTAACTTATGGTTGTCAGATAATAAAATGATGGTATATAACGGGCAATGATAATATAATAATTATTTTTATTATTTAGTAAATAAAATATTAAAACACATTCATTCACAAATATATATATACACACACATTTGTGTTTTAAATGTCTATACTTTATTGGAATTTGCTAGAATTTATTACATGTATTAACAGTTAATTAAGTATAATACAACTACAAATAATAGTTGAAAAATAGATATCCGTCGCTTATTAATATATATAATATATATAATTTTTTTAGATCAAGTAACAAGTACGGAATATACTTTACTCATACTTTTATTCGTTTAAATAACGGAAAAAATCTTTACTCGTATTCATATTTAATAAATTTATAATAAAAAAATCTTACCCGTATCTATCTTATCGAATACAGCACGAGTCAAATGAATAAAAGAGTGTCAAATTAGGGATGGCAAAAAAGCCCGGTCATCCCCGCCCGGCCTGCCCGGAGGCCCGGTCGGCCCGGCGATGTGATGGGCAGGCCAGGCCTGGCCTGGGCTTAAGTCGAAGCCCACAGGAAGCCCGTTGGGCTTATCTGATTTTCTGATTTCTGATTTTCTATTTTCTGATTTTCTGGTTTTCTGGTTTTCTGGTTTCTGGTTTTCTGGATTCTGTTTTTCTGTTTTTCTGGTTTTCTGGTTTTCTGATTTTCTGATTTCTGATTTTGTGTTTTCTGTTTTCTGGTTTTCTGGTTTTCTGGTTTCTGGTTTTCTGGTTTCTGGTTTTCTGATTTCTGATTTTCTGTTTTCTGGTTTTTTGGTTTCTGGTTTTCTGGTTTCTGTTTTTCTGGTTTTCTGGTTTTCTGATTTTCTGATTTTTGATTTTCTGTTTTCTGGTTTTCTGGTTTTCTGGTTTCTGGTTTTCTGATTTTCTAATTTTCTGATTTCTAATTTTCTGTTTTCTGATTTTCTGATTTTTGTAGGCAAAATAGCGGGCAGGCCGGGCCTAGATTTTCAGGCCGGGCAGGCGGGCCATTAATTTTTTACGGACAGACCAGACCTGGGCTTGACAAAATACCCGTGGGCTAGGCCCATTGCCATCCCTATGTCAAATTGACACCCTATGTGTAACCAGTGTATCCTTCATCCAGCGAGCTGCCACCCCTGACCAAATAATAACAATTAACTTATTTTAAATTTGAATTGTTTGAACATCTTCTTTTGGTGTGCGCGCGCGCGCGGCGGCTGATGGTAGTGGGGTCTGGGGTGGACCTGGTCCCCGCAGGGGCCAGTGGCCAGTGGGGGGTTGAACCTTGAAACTTTTTCATTAAGTGGCAGAGACGTAATTCCCGCCGACTCGCGAAACCATTAAACCAAATCCGGATAGAGCCCTGTTCCTCCGAAGTAACTCAAATTTTGAGTTTAAATGTGGACCGTACGATCACAATTCGGGTCAATCCGAACGGAGGTGAAATGCAAGAGGATCTTTAGTATCGTGCCAAATCAGATCTAACGGTCCAAATCTATACCCAAAATTTGAGTTACTTTAGGTGATATGAACTATACCAGAATCCCCTCAGAACAAACTACCGACTGAGACTGGATTATACACTTCTCTTTTCATTGAAAACGATGATGGTATACGTAATTCTGTGTCAAATCACTGCTACTGGGGTCAACCCTTTTTCAATCTTGAAATTACTTCCCAGCCGGCCAGCCCACCTGTGTTGGTCAAGCTACACGGAATCCATTATCGTTATTTGCCTCACGAGATCCCAGTCTCCCACGTGTTTTTTTACCACTTTTTGTTTTGAGAGAAATTTTGACCACTTGGCCACCCTGGTTACTACTTATGTTTATTATTTTATAATATCTTTTTGGCATTTGCTTTATTTTATTTTATTGAACAACTTGTATTTGTTTATGTAGAGCATGTTATTAATCCTTCTCTCCCCCCCTCATAAATCCAGAAGAAGAAAGAACACACTCAAAATTGTTTAGCCATTTTCTATCTCCATCTAGATTTTAAAACCAAAATAAGAAAGAATTACACGTTTTATTAACTACGATGCATTTCTCAGTGTTTCTCTTTCTTCTCACCTTTTATCTCCCTGTACCAGCCAAAGCAATTGACGTACCGCATTCCACAGAATATTTCTATTACGTTTGTGACAATGACAATATCAGTACAGGTAACTACACGAACAACAGCACGTACCAGTCCAACCTTAACCTTCTCTTCTCAGCTTTGCGCTCCAATTCTACTGGCAATGGTTTCGCGGATGGTACTGTTGGTACAGTACCAAATATGGTGACCGGTATTGCCCTCTGCCGTGGTGACCATAATACCTCCTATTGCAACACTTGCTTCTCATGGACATTGGTAAATTTCTTTTTACTATTCCTTTTTGTTCTTAAGGATAATTTTGTATTTATTTTTCATTAGTATTTTCCAATGATGAGGTTGTTTACAAAATTACAATCACATAGTAAATTCAAATTTCTTATAATCCAGTCTGTTTTTTATCAATAATCATTTTAGGCGAGTTGAACTGATTAGGAATGATCAAATTGTTCATACTTTTCATACCAGCTAAATCAAGCGAATATATGTACACAAATTAGACTAAAAAGTTAAAGCCGTACATTAGTAAATTCAAAATCATAATAACTACTTATAATATGGCTTCAAATAAAAATTTCAGGATATATTGAATCTATGCCCATACTATAAGACGGCGTGGATGTGGTACAATAGTTGCTACATGTATTTCTCAAGCCAGTATTTTCTCTCCTCATTAGCCAACTCACCATATCAGCCCCTGATCAATGCATACAATGTCACTGTGGACCCCGCCCGGTTTGACAGGGCAGTCCTCCAGCTTATGTCAGAGATGAAAGCATGGGCCGTCAATAACTCAACCAAATTATTCGCCACAGGAGTTGCTACAAATTTCTCGACAGAGTATCCTACCATCTATGGTCTTGTGCAGTGCACCCCTGACATGACCAAGTCCCAGTGCCAGGTATGATTCGTTAGGCATGGTAATTAATTATATACTACCGACTAGTGGTATTTAAATACCATGTGACACCTGATAACTTTGGTACCACTAAGGGCAGATCCCATTGCGGTTATTGTGGCCATATATTAAATTGGACCCAGATAACTGTCTCCGCACATTCATCCCCCCTCTATCCCTGCACTAAAAGACAAAAAATATGGTCCCAACAGTTTGGGTATTTAAATTTCCATCAGTATTTAACATCTATCTGCAATGTATTTACGGTGCATCGAACAAGTATTTAACTCTATTCATTAGAGTATTAACCGTCTATCCAACAGCGAAGCAATTTATGTCCCCACAAAAAATTAAGTTTTCTGTCCCCGCGTCCCCGCACTAAAAGACAAAAAAAATTAGGTTCCGACATTTGCATCCCCGCACTAAAAGACAAAAAAATTAGGTTCCGATATTTGATGTTTAAATTTCGTGCAGTATAATAACTCTATTCATTGGAGTATTAATAGTGCATCGAAGAAGTATTTAACTCTATTCATTGGAGTATTAACCGTCCGCGTCCAACAGCGACACAATCTGTCCCCGCAAAAAATGACAAACTAATGTTCCCGCATCCCGCACATCGGTATTTAACTTTAGGAATGTTAGTATTTAACATTATGAACGTTAGTATTTATCTTTAAAGTCAAAAGTATTAATCTCTAAAATTATAAATAAGTTGCATGGATTCTATTTAGCATCATATATCTTAGTATTTAACTTTATACACATCAGTATTTAACTTTAGGAATGTTAATATTTAACTTTAGGAAAGTTAGTATTTAAGAGGGGATAAGAATGTGGGGTTCTATATAATTATTTTTAACAATTAGAGATAGTGGTAATAATGTCTATCAATCTGTAATTATTGTCTCCGCACCACCATCCTCTCATATCCCCCTACTAAAAGACAAAAAAAATTAGTTACCGACAATTTGATGGTTTAAATTTCCTGCAGTATTTAACTTCAGTCTTTAATGTATTTACCGTGCATCGATCTAGTATTTAACTTCGTTCATTGTAGTATTAACCATTGGTGTCCAACAACAAAAAATATTGTCCCCCACTAAAAGACAAAAAGTTAGTTAGCACTTTCCTTTTTAGGACTGCGGGATGAAGGAGGGATAGAAATGGAGGGTTATATATAATTATTCTATTAAATTAGTGTTGTTGCCGAACAATTGAAAAAAAAAATGAAACTAAATATATCGATTTATGTTTCCAGGTTTGTCTTCAACGACTAATAGATGACTTTCCTAAGTATGTTAATGGATGTATTGGGGCAAGGACAATTGGTATACATTGTAATATAAGGTATGAGGTGTATACTTTCTACGAAGGTCCTGACATGGTACGGATTGATGGCATATCATCCACCCAACTACCGCCACCTGTTATAAATAAAAGTAAGTGATTGACTTAGTTTAGATGTATTGTTAATGCATAATTGCATCAATTTTTCAATATTAGTTTAATGATCACTTACTTGACAAAGATCTACTGAAGTAATAGTTAGACATAATATTATAAGAAATAATTTTGGCCATCATGTGATAATGTAGACAAGTATCTATTTGAGGGATCCGACTCCGGTGCTTTTCTGAGAGAAAAGCACGGAGCTGCTTTTCCGATCCCAACCATTCAAATGCGTGGAGATGTGTGCATGGAAAAGTTTCTATATCGGGATACGCAAATTGAAAAATTTGAATGGTTGGGATCGGAAAAGCAGCTCCGTGCTTTTCTCTCAGAAAAGCACCGGAGTCGGATCCCTATTTGAGTTGAATCAGTTAGAGGACAATTTGGATAGATAATGAGTTGCACAGAAATGGACAAAAGAAATGGAAATTTGCAAAACCATGTATTCACAGAAAATGAAATCAAATAGTTGATTGTATTTAAATGAAACAGGGTCTTTATTTTTTCTTGAATTAGATTTGAATATCAAATTTTCTTGGATATAATTCGGACTGACTCCATCTTCAAAATATATTGCTCTGATTGTCAGAAGCTGATAAGAACTGAAGTTTATAATACTTATTTCAAGCTCACAGGGGCTTTAAGCTGTAATTTGTAAATTAGGTGAACCTGTATGTCAAATTGTCTCTAGCAATGTCCTGATAAATTATAGTCCTGAATTATAATTTATGAACAAAATATTTAATAATATGCAGGTACTAAGAAGAAAAGCAAGCTTATAGCTCTGGCGATCACTATTCCTGTGGTAGCTGCTGTTTTGTTATTGGCAGTATTTTGCTTTTGTGTATATAAGAAGCAATATCATGGAAGAAAAACATTTCTATCTGGTAAGTTATAAATTTAGTTGACAAAATAATCTATTGTTACAATACTGTACCACTCCTTTAATCTTATTATCCAAATTATTTCACTCTTTGCAAGCAAACATTGATGAAATATCCTAAAGATTGTGCCTTTTGTTTTTCCTTGTATCAGAAAAAGTCAACTCCGGGGAAAAAACAGAAAATGCTGATTCTCTTCTTATTGCCCTTTCTACACTGAAAGGTGCTACACATAACTTTCATGAAACCAACAAACTCGGCGAAGGTGGATTTGGTGCTGTTTATAAGGTACTTCTCTTCATCCCTGTTGAATTATCCCAAGAAATGTGAACGCACTGAAATATGGAAATATGAAATAAATTGAACACTATGAAATGTTTTGGATCCTACATGCACGACATGTATGAGACTTTTAAGGATAAGAATGAGAATTGGTTGATTGATACTTTAGGGAGCTAGTGTGATATACTGATATATTCTGAAAGTCATTTTTTGTGCTCATAAATATCTCCACCTAAATTGTTCTAGGGAGTCCTTCCAAATGGACAAGTGGTAGCAGTAAAGAGGCTTTCTCAGAGCTCTGGCCAAGGATTAGAGGAATTAAAAAATGAGTTAGTTCTAGTTTCAAAGCTTCAACAAAAGAATCTGGTACGGGTTGTCGGAGTTTGCTTGGAAGAACAAGAGAAGCTTCTTGTTTATGAGTTCCTCCCCAATCGAAGCCTTGACATCTTTCTTTTTGGTACATAAATCCTGCTCTCAATCCATATATAATTTGTTGATTTTAATCAAACCAACTAATAGTTTTTTTTTTCTCAGCATTATGATGTATGAATCTTTTATTTGCTACATGGTATATCTAAATTTTAAAGTAAATATATTTTTTGGTATTCTGGTAGACAATGCAAAAAGGCAAGAATTAGATTGGAGAAGACGGCATCGAATTATAAATGGGGTGGCTCGTGGACTCCAGTATTTGCATGAAGATTCTCAATTGACAATAATACATCGTGATCTGAAAGCCAGCAATATTTTGTTAGATTCCGATATGATTCCTAAAATTTCAGACTTCGGCCTAGCTCGGTTGTTCCGTGTTGATCAGACTGCATATGCGACAAAGCGAGTCGTTGGAACATTGTAAGTACATTGTAAATAGCATCACCATATTTTGTATACTTCTTACATCTTATAACTAAGAGATGGTCTTTCATAGAAAATTAAACTCATTATTCTATCATACCCAACAATGCCAATACAAATTATATAGATAAACCACCAATTTATTGATAAAAGCACCAAAGTCGAATTAATTTTATTTACCAAACTCTTCTACATTTAACAGAATTGACAGTATTATCAGTATTTAACAGAGTAGTATTTTTGGGTCAATAACTCGGCGCTATATGCCAAGAGCAGTCCAAGCTATGGTTTCGTAGCTATTTGATAAATATTACATGTGAAAAACTAAGAAGCATAAATTTATTTAAAAGTACCAATTTGGTCCTAAATGAAATGTTAAATTTTGCAGTGGATATATGGCACCAGAGTATGCAATGCACGGGGTCTACTCAATCAAGTCAGACGTGTATAGTTTTGGTGTTATACTCTTAGAGATCCTAACCGGGAGAGCAAATTGTGGTTCATTTGATGGTGAAGAGGGTGAAGATTTATTAAGCTCAGTAAGAATTCTTAATCATCTCTTTAAATTTTTATAATAACTATCTGTACAAGTCCTGTAAAATCACAATGCAAAATTTTCATAGTACCTCGTATACTTGCATATTATTAATACCCTGTTCAAGGTCATTTATACAATACATAATATATCACGGTAACTGTAGAGAACATTATAAAGATACATCTTATAACCCTCCCCTTGGATACTTCAATAATTGACCAAATTACCTCTCTCCAAATGTTTAATTTTGGCATTAGAAAAAAAAATAGCCAAGAAGTACATGTAACAATAACATATCTTACTTAAAACTTCCCCCTCATACATGTGTGCAGTCACAATATGGTGTCATTACATGTACCATAAGCTCTTATCATTATATCTTACATAAAATATGTGATAACAACTTGATCAGATATGGGAGCTTTGGATAGGAGGAGCGATAACTGACATAATAGACCCACTACTGGATTGCCATATAAGCGAGATGATCCGACACGTACACATCGGGCTTCTTTGCGTGCAAGAGGACCCGACAGCTAGGCCCCGCATGTCAGAGGTTGTAATCATGCTCAGTAGTGAAACCGTCTCTCTGGAAGCACCTTCAAAACCTGCATTTTGCCTCAAAAGAGATGTTTTATATTCAGAAAGTGTATCAGATGACAGATCAGTGCAAATGGCTCAGGATGAAACTTCAATTGCACAACTTGGGCCTAGATAGCAGCAACTACTAAATTTGTCTGGCATTTTTTTAATTTGTTTTTGTGCTGCTATTTGTCAAGTGTCAACAAAATGTGTTGGGTGACACTTTAAATCAATCAAAAGTTGAGGGTCCCAGTGTAGACGAGCAGATTTAAAGTCAAACCAAGGGTGCTTAATCATTTTATGTGATTTAAATTTTTTAATCATGTATATTGAAATTTAATTGAATTTTTTTAATTTTTGTATAGTTCATCCTCTCTCATAAATTATCACATGTATCTTTATAACTTACTAATTACAAGTTTAATTTGTTATTGTGGAAATTTGAATTCAAGTTCTTACCATGCATTGTGCAATACTAGCACACATTTATTTTTAAATTTTAATTTGCGACAATTGAACATTTACAACTAAGTATGGGTTTAATTCTAGTGACATTAAAATTCTAAAATTACTCCGGTGAGAGATTAATTAAGTTTCAAACTTGTAATCTTCAATCTTTTACGCACAAAGAAGAATGCCGTAATCATATGTGTCTATTCTCAGAAAATATAAGATATTTTTTTTTAGTAGTTGGTAGTGGCTGCCAACTGTAAAATATATAATATTAAAGAAACTAATTTCAGATCTGTCATAAGTCATAACATAAGTGGGACTCATTTAATAAACTAATTTTGTATTCGGTAAAATGAATATGAGTAAGAATATTTTTTTTTTATAAGAATGCATGTAAACAAAAGAATTTTTCTTTATCTACTTAATTTGCTTGAACACGACTTCAGTAAAAAAAAATAACGAAATCATACATATTTTAAAGCAAAAACAAGGTTTATTGCGTGTAACCATTAAATATAAAAAAAAAAATCTAATATCTCATCAAAACTTCAAAAAATATTCTCTTTCTCCATTAAAAATAAAGATCCTTTTTTCCAATTATTTAATCAATTATTAACCTATCTTATTCTCTGCGTCTGACCTCATTCCTCAAATACCTATACCCTTCTCTCCATGGCATTGAAAAATATTAATTAGTTAGAAACTGATACCTATACTCTTGCTCCATTCGAACCCATACAAAAAAAAAAATTAAAGGTGTGTTCGTTTGTATTTTAAGTTGCCACTTCCTCCCAAAATAGTTGTATATAGTTATGCTTGCTAGTCTCTGTTTACTATGGGATAATCACTGGCAGCATAAATAAAATATTTATACTAAATTTGAAGAAATAACCAATAGATTACGAATTGTCAAATGGATAAATTTAGTTCAATTTTTTTTTAAGATCATGACCAAAGAAGTTTGAGTCAATGAGTTAGCTTGTTGTGATTTCTCAAAAAAAAAAAGAGTTAGCTTGTTAGAAGAGAAAACAAGAGAAATTATGCAGCATATCTCTTTCTTTCTTATTAAATACTGTTAAATAATGTTAGAAGAGGATTACATTAATTGGACCAAAAATTGACTAAATGAAAAAAGAGTATAAAAGAAAAGAATTTTAAATTTAATGGAAAAATAAAATATTTTGATATTTTATGGTGATATTGAAAATTTTGGATCCATCGGCAATTAACTTTAAGAAAGTACAAAAAAACGAACCATGCTGTCAATTGTCATTAAACCACAACTTTTTTTTTGATGTGAAACCCGTGGGTAATTATACCACAACTTGCAGAGAGAGGCAACCAATCGGGTAAAGAGTTTAACAGAGTCATTTAGGTTTCATGCAGCGCCCGTGCTATAGAATCGAGACAGCGCTGTATAGGATTAGCGCGCTGCATGAAGCTAAAAACACTCTGTTAAAATCTATACCCCGCCACAAACTGATAACTCAATTTTGGTTCTTCCATGAATTGTGTGGGATCCACTTCTAGTCACATGCCACAGGGATGAAATATTTTTCAATGTCTCAGAGAATCTAAACTAATTGACCATTATTCTTGTCACGTTGTTCTCATTTGTTTTTATAGCACTGTCCAACGTATCAAACTATCAATTATTATAATATCCAGCTGATTCCAGCATGCAAAAAAAAATCAATTATTATAATATCCATAAATGGAAATAATAAAGTAATGTACTCTTTCATATCGTTACTCAAGTTGACAGCAACAATCAACTAATTATGGGAAATTTCCTTCAAAAGTTTCGAAATTACGTATTGCCCCTTCAAAAATTTATAATATCATATTTTACTCTTTAAATTTATAAAAAACTCAAAGATTTTTTCAATTAATTGTTTTTTCTATTAAATTTATTTTAAATTTATGAAACTGTATAGAATTTTCAGCCTTGCAATTAGCATACTTATAATGACAAATAATTCATTTCCTACTCATGACACATAAACAATTAACTATACGTAAACTTCATCATAGATGTACCAAAAATAGAGTAATGAACTATTTTTTCTCACAAACTACCTAATTAAGCTGAAAATTTTTTAGTTAGCACCATAATAATTCAAAATTAAATAGCCACTATTCAAAACTCCAAATTTCAATTCTTACCACTCATACACCCCAATATGCGCATCAAATAATTTTTCTTCTTCTTTTAGTTATGTTCTGTCCTACGTATAATTTGTAGTATAAAATATTTATCAGATTATGTATAATTTGTAGTAATTTGCACATCAATTAACATAGTACAAAACGCTGCTCAGATTGTGAGTTTAATTTGTTGTATTTTTTAGTTCAAATTTAGTACAATTTTTTTTTTGTTAAACAAGTGCGTTTTATTTTCTACAATTTCACCGTCAAATTTGATGTGTACATATGATTCTAAACACCACCGAGAAAAATAGAATATAATATAAACAAAAATGTAGTCCAAAATTTTTAAACATAACAGAATAAAATTAAAAGGAAAAAAGAAAAATGATTTGATGCGCTTCTTGAAGGTGCAGACAAAATAAAAATAAAAATTAGTGCTCGTTCCTAGAGTGCGTGGATGGTAAGATATGAAATATGAAGTTTTGAGTGGTGGTGGTTTAATTTCGAATTATTAGAGTGCTAACTAAAAAATTACGGTCAATTAAGCCTAAATGTCACCATTCAAATATAATTTTAAAACTTTTGAAGGGTATACATGAAATTCCCTCTAATTAAACCACTATCCGTCTTAACTAAAATGTCAAAAGAGAGAAGAAAAAAATTAACACTCCCCAAAAGGTTACTAACCTTCTCCGGCGCAGGACAGCATCCAGCACATATCCGACGGGAGAGGAAACGTTGAGATTCGTGCTTAACACTCGACAAATGCATCTCTCCGTCTCTCTTCTTCTTCTTCCCCTCCTCTTGTACCTCTTGTACCTCTCTGTACCGGCCACCTGTTATTCCGACTACCAGTGCGACAGCATCAACACCCCTACTGGCAACTACACAGCCAACAGCACGTACCAGTCCAACCTCAACAGTCTTTTCTCCGCTCTCAAATCCAACTCTACTGGCACTGGCTTCGCGGCTGGTAGATTTGGCACCGTACCAGACCAGGTGTCAGGTCTCCTTCTTTGCCGTGGCGACACCAATACCTCTACCTGCTCCTCTTGCCTCTCCCAGATTTTTACTGTAACGTACCTTCTTATTTTATTTTCGTTTATAATTTTCTTTTCTATCGGTTCCTGTTTCAATTTTAGACAACATAATATTTTGTCAATGGAATTTTAGATTTAAAATGAGTAAAAAAAAACAGATTGCCCTTAGTTCTTGTATCTAGTTCAAGCCAATAATATAAATAATATATATTTATATTATTTCCAGACACATCAAATCATCAAAAAGGTTGTTTTTCAATTTTCCAGCCAATAAGATACTAATTATTATTTAAAGAATCACAAACAATTAAGTAGTAATCCGATCACAATAATTACCTTTGGACACTTTCTCATGTTATGACCCTCTTTTTTATGACAGTAACTACAAGTGCGCATCTTCTTGGCATCTCGTACGTCAGCCGGAGCCTTGAATCGCTGAGGGATTCTGCTTCCTTTACATTGCGAAACCGGTGGGTCGCTGAATTTCAGATCATCATCTTCTCTCTTTATAATTTTCAAATTTGGTTTAGTAGTCTCATTTTTGTCATAGTCTTCAGTGATCTCTTCTAACAACTCCAGCATCTCATCCAATTTACCACAAGCCCAATCATAGGCTTCAGTAAGCACAATAGGATTGCTCATAATTGTATCCATTCGCTTAGTTAGGGCGTTACGCTTGACAGATTGTAAGTTATTTTTGTCAAAACAACAATCATTCAAACCTTTCTTTGAGCTTGCATTAGCATCACGAGTCCATATTTTAAGAATATAATGCTTAGGCAAAAGAGGCTCCATCCCGACATGTCGCATCACCAAAAGTGCATGAGAACATAAAACTCCTTGATACGAAAAGCCTTTGCACGAGCAATCAGCCTTTGCATTGGCTAGATCGATGCGTACCATGCGATTTGGCTTAAACCAAGTGTAGTTTGATTTCAATATTGCCGGACGCACCTCATAGAGTGTTTCTCTCTCAACCTCACAAACCTGAAGCGCAATACTCTTCGTTATTTTTCTCTTTAAAAGTTTGAAAATACTTCGTGTGTAAATTTGGCGCGCTTCAACCTCTACTGCATCACCCGACAATAGTGGTGGGATCTCATTCATTGTTCGAAAATCCTCATCACTCTCTCTCTCGTAAACACCTTCTACCATTTTCTGAAATCTTGTTGCAAAATCGTACAATGAGATATTAGATCCCAACCATATCTTTGTCGCCGCATCCATACTTTCGCTTCTCTGTGTAGTACTCATGCCCGCACAAAAAGACTCACAAAAATATGCCGGTGCCCATTCGTCCCGTTTCTTAAACATATTCTTCAAATGGGAGTTGTCTTCCATCTCGTACTTGTTAAGTATGGCATGCCAATTTGTTTCAAAATCTTCAATTGTCAAACTGAAATCAATAATCGCAATAAGTTCATCCCTAAACCCTTTCACAGATCCAAATAAAACTCCCAAATGGTCCCGCGCCTTTCTCAACACATGCCATATACAAACTCTATGCACGGTAACTCCCCCAAACACCACATCAATTGCCACTTTCATCGCCGGGTCTTGATCAGTAAAGATAGTCTTTGGTTTCTTTCCACCCATCACTTTCAACCATGTTTTGAACAACCAATCAAATGTTGTCTTCTTCTCATCTCTAACAAGGGCACAACCAAAAAATATTGATTGTTGGTGATGGTTGACACCAACAAATGGAGCAAAAGGCATTCTGTACTTGTTAGTATTGTAGGTCGTATCAAATATAATGACATCACCAAACTCTTGATATGCTCTCCTTGAACGACCATCTACCCAAAATATGTTTTTTGCAACATTATCTTCATCGGGTTCGACTTCGAAGAAAAAATCAGCATCTATTTGTTGCCTAAGCCTAAAAAAGTCCAACATCGCATTCACATCAACACCAACTAAACTCTTCTTCACCTTTGTAATATGGTTGTTAACATCTTTTTTTGCTAAAATGGAGATTCTCTTTACCCCCGGACTTATCCGCAATGATTTCTCTAATTTGAGAGGCATGCACATTATGCTGACTCAACAACTCGATCTGAGTCCTATCCTCCATAGAAATATGTTTATGAGATTTTAAATGTCGCCTCTTCGAGGGAGTGTTTGGCACTAACTGATGATTATGTTCTTTGTAGAAGCTCGTTACCCTTCAAATGCCATCCTTATGCAACCTAACATGGCATAAAGCTTTGCACTCACTTCTCTGCATCGACCTTTCCTTTTCAGGTGTCTTTTCAATTAACCCACCAATCGTCTCCTCCATTTGCTTCTTTGTCTTTCTAGTTTTTCCTTCTTTCGAACAAACCATTCTCAAAGCGGTCCTTATCCCCTTTGAATTTACGTAGCCGGATTGCTTACGAATACTAAATCCAGCAATGTAGCCGTACGTATTGTAAAAATCGTATGCAACTTGTTCACTATCAAACTCCATTTCTTCATGTGGCTCAATACTTTCATCTTCTTTTCCATCTATTATCATATCTTCTATTTCATCTACTCCCAAATTATCCATTTATCTACAAAGCAAAAAAAAGGAGAAATGAAAAAATTGATCAGCCATTAATTATCCAAATTATCACTGTGAAATATATATAACAACACTCAATACGATGCTTAGTAGAAACAAAAAATTGTCACTGTGACTCTTCAAATTGGTACTTACTGCAGCTAGATAAATTCTTTTAACTAAAAATTGCAATCCAAAAATTCAATCATCTACCAGAATACATTTATAGCGAGGTGTTTACTTTGTACTAATTACGGAGATATTAAAAATATATTTACAAATAGGTCTGTGATAATTCAGCTACCAGAAATTACCTTGTACTAATTACGGCTACAAATAGGTCTGTGATAATTCTGGTCTCTCTACTGTTTACTTTGTACTAATTACTTTGTAATGGTCAGACCATTGAATTCTTCATTAAAAATATATCCAAATTGGTAATTACGGAGATATTAAAAATATATTTACTAAGAAAATATCATCATCATAACTAGAGCACTACAAATTAGTCCATCCATAACCTCCATTTGTTTGCTCAAAAGATATTTTAATTTTTAGAAATTTCAATCATTATTCTATTCAACCTGACACCAATTTCATCCAACCTACTTTAATCAAATTCCCATTTCAATATGTCCGCAAATCAACTTGTTCAACAAAAATAGGTTTTTTTAATGAAGAATTCAACTCTTTGATAACTACATAAATTTAAAAAGTGGGAGAATTCCACCTTTAGAGTAGAAGCGGGAGAAGAATTCCACCTTCTGAGTATGTTTTCTCTAGGAGAAGCAGGAGAGAAACGAAAACAGTAGAGAGAGAAGGAAGAAGCAGGAGAGAGAAGCGGGATAGAAGGAAGAAGATGGAGAGACGGAGATGGAAGAAGCGGGAGAGACAAGTCGTGTGGGAGAGAGGGTCGGGGTTTACTCAACTGGACCGTCCAGTTCAATTTCAGCGACAATTTTTGTATCAGATCGATCTGATCTAGCGCGAATCAAGAAAACAGATCGGACGGTTTAAAACTTGATTGCACCATGGGTAAGGAACAATCGATTTGATGTTAGCCATTCTATATATATATATATAGAGGTTGGCTAATATATAATCGATTGTTTCTGAGGTCTCGTGCAACCAAGTTGTTTTTTAATTTTTGAAGACCAAAAGGTCGATCCAAACCGTTAGATGTGATCTATATATTAAAATGTGCTTGAAGACCAAATTTTACATTTTTGGGAATTTTTTTGCTATCTATTAAGCCACTTTGAAAATTGCTGATCCAACGGTGGTTTCTGTTTTTACTATTTGGTTAAGCCACCGTTGGATCAGCGATTTTCAAAGTATCTTAATAAATAGCAAAAAAAAATTTAAAAATGTAACCAAGTGGCTAATATACAATCGATTGTTCCTGAGCTCCCGTTGGATCATCGATTTGGTTAAGCCACCGTTGGATCAACGATTTTCAAAGTGGCTTAATAAATAGTAAATAAATTCCAAAAAATGTGAAATTTGGTCTCCAAGCACATTTTAATATAGAGAACACATCTAACGGTTTGGATCGATGTTTTGGACTTCGAAAATTAAAAAACCACTTGGTTTCACGGGATCTCAGGAACAACTGATTTGATATTTGCCAACCTCTATATATATATATAGAGTAAAGCTAGTATAGTCTTAAGTGTACTGGGTTCTTGGTACGCTTAAATCTGATATCGTCGGATTTGTTTAAAATTTGTGCTATCACAGATCGATCTCATGAGTTTTGCACTAACGGAAACGAAGAAAACTAAATTTTTACGCTCTGTTATCTCCATTCAAAGTCCAGTTCTCCTCCTCCCTCTCCTTTCGTCTCTCTCCGCCTCCCTCCTTTCTCAATTTCTCCTCCCCCACTTCTCTTTTTTTTTCTTCTTCACTAGCTTTTCGAATCAGCTAGAAGGGAAGGGATGTGACTCGTCTCGCCTCGCCTCGCCTCGTCTTCCCAATCCGACTTCTCCCCTTCGCTCACCTCTCCAATCCGCTAGGGTTTTTGTTGCGTGCACGGCCGATCACTCTCCCTTGCGATTCTATTCCTTGCCACTGGAATTGTTTCAAACCTTGAGCTAATCCAAGTGGAAGGTAATGTTCTATCCCTCTCCTGTTAAACGATGCACCAAACAATAAACGATGTACCAAAGAGATGTACCAAACAAGGTCTGACTCTGATAATTATTTAAGTAGTATGGTATGTATCTAAAATTGTTGCATTCAAGGTCCGACTCTGATAATTATTTAGCCCTTGAGTTGGCTTAAAAGCTTAAATTTGATATTCAGCCATTATACACTAACATATGGATCCAAATAATTTAGTGGTAGCATGATAATTGTATGTCATATTAAAGTTGGTTTGAGTACATGAACATGTTCATTATACAACCATTATACACTAGCCATTATACAACCATTATACACTAGCCCTTGAGTTGGTTTGAGTACATGAACATGTTCATTATATGTCATATTAGAGCTCCAATTAGCTATCATGGTCCAGAGAGAACTTTAAGGGAGTTTAATTCATGCTTTAATGTGGTCTTTAATGTCAGTTTGTATTTGGAAAATTTTGGTGTGCCTTTCTTTTTACAAAAATTTGGATCTTGCAAAGGGGATTTGAGACCTTTAAAGGTTGATACTTGAGAATTTGATTTCATGATCTTGTAGAGGGGTTAACAGAGAGCATATGAGAACTGGGTTTGAGTCATTTGCATTTCCACCCTTCAACTTATGAGTTTTCGAAGAAGGGTACTTGTTAGAAATTTCTGCAGTGCACAGTTCATGAACTGAGGGTTGCAACTTCAGCAAAAATTTTGTTTTCGTTCATACAATGCATACTTTTATATTCATATATCTATAGTAAATGCTCTTAGGTGTTTCTGTGCCAATTTTTATATTTTTATGGATTTTATTTATATTTTTAAGGAATTATTTTAGTGACAGGGGCAGTTCAGTCCAAGTTCTGCTGTCACAAATTTGTGAATTTTTTTCTGGCCAATTGGCTATATAGAATTTTGATTTCTTTATATGGAAATGTTCATCTTAATCTGTACTATATGTGTGATTTTTTTGGTGACCTCAGGAATTTTCTACTAGGTACTGGTAAGGAGGCTTTATACCATGGTTCCTATTTTGCAGCAGCAGAAAAGAAAAGATATCAAAAACTTGAAAATCTGAACTTTAGAAATCCATTAAAAATAGCAGAAAAATCCAAATAAATCAAACTTTGGGTCTAAACTGTGTGGAATGAAGTCCTTTACATGCCAGTATGATTATTTTTGCATTTCAGTCCCTGTATCAGTCTGCACTGACTGATTTACCAGAGCAGGTTTCTTTGTATCTCTCTACGATAATTTCCCTTTCTCTTACAGTATTCTTTAGAATTTATATGAGATTCCATTTCTCTTACAGTATGCTTCAGAATTTAGATGAGATTTTCATTGAACTGTGCTTTCTGTTTTTTTTTTTTTTTTGAGAAAAAACTGTGTTTTCTTATATGTTCTTTTGTTGAATCTATTTTCTTATATGCGCAAGCTGCAGGTTACATCGAGAAGTTCAGCATGGTAGCCAGTGTGAGGGGAGGTCATCATCCCACTTTACTACTTGTAAGAGATGTTGCCCCTGCTGACCCAAGCAAGGCTCAGCTACTTCAGAGCTTCACTGACTTGGGTTGTCAATGTGTATTTTTTGTTGTTGTAACATAATAGGATGCAGTTTATGATGATGTATGCTTATGATGAGAACAACTCTTATAATTATTGTGTAATTGAGTGCATTTCTTTTTTAGAACAATGTAATTGAGTCTTTTTTTTTTAGAATAATGTATGAGAACAGTTCTTATAATACGATGCAGTTTCTCTTATAATGATGTATGCTTATAATGACAATGTAATTGAGTGCATTTGTTTTTGTTACAATGTTGCCTTGATAACAACTTCTATAATTAAGGTGTAATTTTTCTCATGTATTCTTATAATGATGTTGTGACAAAATTGCCCTTCTAAAATATGAGAATTTGGTAATGTACTTATAATGATATTTGGTGATTGCCTTGTGCATCCAATGAGCACATGTAAAATTGTGTAAAAGATTCTTTATTATACTTGCTTGATGGTTTTAAAACGATACCAGTAAACTGTATTCCAACCATTAAATGACATTTTAATATATACTAACAACATTGTTTAGCAAAAAACAACAATTTAGCACAAAAATTTCAGTTTAGTCCAAAAAACATTACATTTTATAATTGTCAGCATTTACCGCATTTAGTTACAACACCACATTGTACCTATACCAAAATAAAACCCACATTTTAACTATACCAAAATACAACCCTCATTTTAGCTATAACAAAATACAACCCCTATTTTAATTATACCAAAATACAACCCCTATTTTAACTATACCAAAATATAACACCACATTTTAGCTAACCAAAATATTATCCCACAATTAGCTTTACTAATAGACCTAATTAACTAAGACCTAACTAACAACGTGTCACTCTCATGCCGACTTCAATTACAGTCCTTCTTTGTAGGAACCCTAAAAAAGATAAAGATTGATTAGTGTGCCTAGAGATTAATTGTACAAATCAAAATGGGTATCACAAAGTGATTAAATGCATATCTAGAACCTGAGGACATGTTCGAGAACTGTGCCCCACTTTCATGCCACAATTTGTACAAGTCCTTAACTATTTCTCAATTGCAGGGAGCAAGGACTCTTCATGAGGGACCATGCTATTTGAGGGCACATCAAAAGACAATGCTCGTGCAACATCCATACTACTTGAGGGCACATCCATACTCTTTCTAATCTATGTCAAACGAAGCATCATAATTTTTTAGTTACAACATTCTGATTTCTCAAGTTCCCAACAGTTAGCAGGCCAATTTTGTTCTCTATTAATATCAAGTACTCTTTTGTGTTCACTAATTTTCTAAACATAAGGACAACATAGGACTAGAGATGGTGGAATTCTTGTTTATCTGACCTGAACTATCCAATCTGATATATGTGGAGAAAAATAATGAAATTATGTATAAACAAAATAAAACAACTAGAGATGAAACTATTGAGGTATAATGCTACCACTAAATTAGAAAATAATGAAATTATCTCTGAACTGACTTTAGAAAATTGAGTCATCATCTACCCATTTATAAATCTGGTTATCTTTAGCATACAATTATCATGCTACCACTAAATTATTTGGATCCATATGCTAGTGTATAATGGCTGAATATCAAATTTAAGCTTTTAAACCAACTCAAGGGCTAAATAATTATCAGAGTCGAACCTTGAATGCAACCATTTTAGATACATACCATACTACTTAAATAATTATCAGAGTTAGACCTTGTTTGGTACATCCCTTTGGTACATCGTTTATTGTTTAGTGCATCGTTTAACAGGAGAGGGATAGAACATTACCTTCCACTTGGATTAGCTCAAGGTTTGAAACAATTCCAGCGGCAAGGAATAGAATCGCAAGGGAGAGTGATCGGCCGCGCACGCAACAAAAACCCTAGCGGATTGGAGAGGTGAGCGAAGTGGCGAAGTCGGATTGGGAAGACGAGGCAAGGCGAGGCGAGACGAGTCACATCCCTTCCCTTCCCTTCTAGCTGATTCGAAAAGCTAGTGAAGAAGAAAAAAAAAAGAGAAGTGGGGGAGGAGAAATTGAGAAAGGAGGGAGGCGGAGAGAGACGAAAGGAGAGGGAGGAGGAGAACTGGACTTTGAATGGAGATAACAGAGCGTAAAAATTTAGTTTTCTCCGTTTCCGTTAGCCCAAAACTCATGAGATCGATCTGTGATAGCACGAATTTTAAACAAATCCGACGATATCAGATTTAAGCGTACCAAGAACCCAGTACACTTAAGACTATACTAGCTTTACTCATATATATATAATATATATAGATAGATAGAGTAGAACTAGAGTGCTCCTAAGTTCACCCAACCTCTTGTGAACTTGACTCTAAAATATATCGAATCGACTTTAAACGATGAATCCAAACCGTTGAAATTTTTCTACCTAATGATTGGTGCGTCTACATGTGAAAATTTTAAAGTTTCGAATTAATTTAATATAGAGTCAAGTGGTCAAAGGAGTCCAAAAAATGAATGCATGCGCGGTGCACGACGTGTCAGACGTATCCAATGCGTATCCAGTCCAGACAAGAGCCGTGTCCTGACGTTTATGACCGTATCGGCGACAGTATCAGGAATTAAAGATACGCCACCTCATCTGATAAGCCAGCTGGCGTATCGGTGCCGTATCGGGCGCGTATCGGTATCGGATACGTGTCCGCTACAGGTACGAAGCCTAATTCGGAGTATCCGAGTAACATAGACTGAAAGCATTCATTCATGTTGAATTGGAACCATATGAATTCACAGCTCATGGAACACATGCATTCACCATTCAATCAGTTAATTGTTTTGATACTTGGAAAAAAAAAATCAATATTTTTAAGTGTCAGATGCATGAGTTCAGAATGATTTGTGAACAAAATTCGTTCAAAAAAATATGCAGTAGTGCTGTTTAAACTTTTCATAAAAAAAATTATGGCTAAATAATGAAAATCGGGATATATATAATTTTTTTTCCCCAAAGTCATTGTTTTCTTTCTTGACAACTAATTAACTTCATTGTCATTTATTTAAGTTTAGATTTGAAAACGAACATTTCAGATATAATATAATATGATACAAATATCAAGTGTATAAAAATGATGAGCTTAGCTGCACATTTTACCATTCACTAAAAATGATCTTTTCATCCGTTTGAACTTTGAAATTAACAACCCTTATTTCAATCTAAAACTATACTGAAAAATCACTTTTCCTATATTTCAACAACATATATGAAAACTTGTATTGCCAAAATCTCAAGATAACATCTCCTTAAGTAGAGAGGAACAAACTGTTTTCTCGATCAGTCATCTACCTTGGCTCAAGTTCTGAAATAGTCAACTCGTTCTGAGACACTGGCGCCAATTTTTTCTGGGACCCATCACTAGAAATACCACCACCTCTTCTAAAGTAAAATGCCGGCTTTGAAGGCACTTGGAGAGAGACCGTGTTGCTACCAAGCATGATCACTACCTCTGACATGCGGGGTCTATCCTTTAAGTTCTCTTGCACACACAGAAGCCCTATATGTATGTACCGGATAATCTCATTTGTTGGGCAATCCATGAACGGGTCGATCATGTTGGTTATTGTACCCGCTGTCCATTGCTCCCACGTCTGAAATTCCATGGTTAAAATGTAAGGTACAGGACTGTAGAAATTTTACATGTGCAAAAATTATAACTGCATATGAGGCCTCAAATGTTCCCAAAAAAAGACGGTCTTAGGCTCTGATCTCTGTTCAAACATCAAAAAATCATGCATATCATGACAAAATATGAAATATATCTTGGGCCCCTGGTACACTGACTGACATCTTGTAAATAGCCAAATCACCCACTATATATTCTACCACAATTTGATTAAATAGAGAATTATGGTTTTTTGTAGGGGTAACAGGTGCTAAATGTAAAAGTTTCCATGAAATTTCTAATTTTGCAGGGTATTGATGATAATTTGGCACTTGCAGCATACATGAATTAAATTGGCCCTTGTGATATTTTCTGAGCTTAATTACATCAATTGTTATTATTACGTAAATTCAAGAGAGATAGAATAGAAATTCTTACAGAGCCCAGAAGGTCTTCACTCATTTCAGTATCAAATGAACCACAACATCGTTTCCCCGTAACGATCTCTATAAGTAAAACACCAAAACTAAACACATCGGACTTGATCGAGTAGCGTCCATGCATTGCATACTCAGGTGCCATATACCCACTGTACAGTTCACATAATAGAACAAATTAAAAGGGATGAATTGTTCTAATGCCAAAATTAATGCTTCTTGGGCAATTTTTTATTCTTGGAAATTACACCCAAATTTCCTAAATTAGCATTTAACATTCATTATTTGAACTATTTGCAAACATTTATTAAACTAGAGTTATACAACTAAACTCATTCCTGTATTTGTTGCTGATGTTATACTTAAGTTTTTTCTTGAGCAAAAACTCGATGCAAATCAAGCCAAGTAAATTACTGTTGATTTTGAAGTTGTCATCAGTCAAATGTGAAGCCGAGTTATGAGTTATATTACAAAGGTTAAGGAGATTCAGTCAATTTGCACCTGACCAGATGTGAGCAGTTTGGTCTTAGCCACAAAATAAGAGGTACATTTGATGTTGGTAGCTTGAAAATTGTTTCTAATGGGTTAAGTATGGAAATAAAAAGTGAGTTGTGCAAAATCATCATATAGATTATAGAGCACTTACAATGTACCTACGACCCGTCTTGTGACATGTACAGTCTGGTCTACAGGAAACAATCTAGCAAGACCAAAGTCTGAAATTTTAGGGTTCATATCAGAATCCAACAAAATATTGCTTGCTTTCAGATCTCTATGTATAATCTTCAGTTGTGAGTCTTCATGCAAATACTGGAGGCCACGAGCAATGCCATTTATTATTGCCAATCTTTTTATCCAGTCCAGTTCTTGCCTTCGTTCTTTATCTACCACATAAGACCACATGAATGTCAAGGAAAATAATTAAGCAATATTTAGACTGATACAGACCAAATAGATTGGCATCTCAAAATGCAGAGGAAATTGATAAGCAATGTTGATTTCAACAGTATATTAATATTTAATAAATTGCCAGTTATAATGTTTATTTTATGTAGTTTGACTTTATTTTACTCTGTTATTTTTCAATGACAATCAATGATATGAAGAAAAGAATTGATGTAAATAGATTTGAATTTTGGTTACCAAAAAGAAAGGTGTCAAGGCTTCTATTTGGAAGAAACTCATAAACAAGAAGCTTCTCATGGGCTTCCAAGCAAACACCTACGACTCGTACCAGATTCTTGTGTTTAAGCTTTGCAACTAAAACTAACTCATTTTTCAATTCTTCTAATCCTTGAGCCGAACTTTGAGAAAGCCTCTTTACTGCTACCTCTTGCCCGCTTGGAAGTGTGCCCTGAATGATGCAGTTAGATGTAGAATTACAAATGTGATGGCAATTAGAAAAAGGTAAACTACATCAGTTACAAAGAATGTACATAAAAAATATAGTTAAATGTTTTTCCATTTATGTTCAAAGTTCAGAATTTCCAATTTATGTTCAAAATAGGAATTTCACAATAGGAATTTATAGTCTTCATGGAGTAAAACATGAAATAATATTACTGTATGAGCAATTTCACAATTTTTAATGCTGTTCAAAGATTGTTAGTGTAGAAGTACCTTATAAACAGCACCAAATCCACCTTCACCCAGTTTATTGGATTCGTCGAAGTTTACGGTGGCAGATTTCAGTGTAGAAAGACTAATAAGAAATGAGTCAATGTTTTCGTTATTCTGCTCAGAGTTGATCATTTCTGAAAATAATGAAACAAAAAACATAAAACTTTGAAAAACAAAAAATTAAAGTTGTGTAATAAAATCTAACACGATTAACAGTACCCTAAGTAGAAGGAATAAGCTATCAAATTAGTCAGGTTTTGGTAGCATAATCAGTTGGGCATGTCACAATTATATGATATTGCAAGTTTAGAAAAATTATGACTCACCAGATAATAGTTGTTTTCTTCGATGTAGTCTCTTCTTATATAAACAAATGCAGAGTATCGAAATTGACAGTATAGTGACCACTAAGGAAATCACAATTGCAAGAATTATAACAATGCTCTTGCTATTCCCTGCATACATAATAGTCACTGCTTGAGAAATATGACGGTATTGCAATATAACTAATATTGGCTGTAGATACTTTTTACATATAGGTTACCCTGGTCTACAATTGCTAGAAGATCCATTGATCAGGTAAGTATGAACCTAAATGCAAATCAATTCAAAAGGTAAAGTACATCTCTTGTATTAACATGGATGATTCATGAAAAAATCAGTATTAAATTCAAGGTATAAAGAACATAAATTCTGGTTATTTTCTGACAATTAGAGAGAAAATATTTGGGATAAAGGTTCAGTTATTATCTTACTTGAGCTTTTTCTAATGTAAAGTTTAATTTTCAATTTAAATAAGATGATGCTTAGCCCAACTTGTTCTACTTAAATTGATTGTTCCCATTTCATAATTAGTTAAAAGTTTGACTCTTATCAACAAATGACAATGATTATTTTCTACAATATATAATTAGTATAATTTTTCTTAGTACTTGCTTTTCCAGGTCTCTCTCTCTCTCTCTCTCTCTCTCTCTCTCTCTTTTTCGAAAAGCTTGGCAGTGGCTGCCAAGGTTATATTTATTAAAATTTGAAAAACATCATTACATCATAAGGCACAGCCTTACTGTCCTCAACAACAGGTCTCTCTCTCTCTCTCAATACTTGACAACATGACAGCTGCTCTCTCTCTCTCTCTCAGGGTGCATGACTAATTGATTACACTAATCCTTCATATTTGCATAATGACAGGTCAAGTCAAAGAAGGTATTCAACTCATCATCTATACATGCTGAGCTCTAAGTGAGAGTAACAGAATATTATCTTATCATGACAGTAAACATTCTTATTCTTTATTGTACCTGGTCAGTTTATTATATTAGTATGGACTTGTCATGTAATGAGCTACTTAGTATAATAATTGATATCCTAATGCATGAAAACCTAATATAATCTAATTGATGATACTGTTCTCGAATTAGAAAGCTCCAAAAGATAACCATCATCGGATTGTATTGCATTCAATGTGAACAAAAATAAACAGATTTAAGTTCCTTGACTATAGGCATTATTACAAACACATTACACTTACCATCATTTACTCCAGAAGGCAATACGGGGGCAGGGTTTGGTGAAAGCGGTGCAGCATCAACCTTTACCATTGCAACACCATCATAGAAGGGTGCCGTGTCATACCTTATATTGCAATATGGACCAACAAACCATGCACCATCTCTTCCTTCAGATGCAGTAGTAAGTTGATTGATCAGGTTTTGGAGACAGGACTGGAATTAAATATTATATTCCAAGCTTTAGTTTGAAAAAAAAAAAAAAAAACTCTATTGCACTACACCAACTCTACCGTACTGACATGCTACATGGTTACAGAATTTGAAGTTGCAAACCTTACCTGGCACTGGGACTTAGGCAAGTTAGGTGTGCACTGGAGAAGGCCGTAGATGGAAGATAACTTGTTTGAGAAATTTGTAACTTCTCCTGTAGCAAAGAACTTGGTTGAATTGTTAATAGCCCATGATGCCATGTCAGACATGAGCCTTGCCGTATCCTGAAAGAACCGGGTCTGGTCAACAGTGACATTGTTTTCATTGATCAGAGTATCTAGGGGTAAGTTGTCAGTTGAGGAGAGGAAATCCTGGTTTGAAAATTCCAAGTAGCACATGTTATCCCACATCATGGCCGTCTTATAGAATTGGCATGTGGTCAATATGTCCTGAAATTTTATTTCAAATCAAACTTGTTGAATTAATTAACTGATACCAAATTGTTATACCCCTTTTTTGATGATTTGATGTGTCTGGAAATAATATAAATATATATTATTTATATTATTGGCTTGAACTAGATACAAGAACTAAGGGCAATCTGGTTTTTTTTACTCATTTTAAATCTAAAAATCCATTGACAAAATATTATGTTGTCTACAATTGAAACAGGAACCGATAGAAAAGAAAGTTATAAACGAAAATAAAATAAGAAGATACGTCACAGTAAAAATCTGGGAGAGGCAAGAGGAGCAGGTAGAGGCATTGGTGTCGCCACGGCAAAGAAGGAGACCTGACACCTGGTCTGGTACGGTAGCAAATCTACCAGCTGCGAAGCCAGTGCCAGTAGAGTTGGATTTGAGAGCGGAGAAAAGACTGTTGAGGTTGGACTGGTACGTGCTGTTGGCTGTGTAGTTGCCAGTAGGGGTGTTGACGCTGTCGCACCGGTAGCCGGAATAACAGGTGGCCGGTACAGAGAGGTACACGAGGAGAGGAAGAAGAAGAAGAAAGACGGAGAGATGCATTTGTCGAGTGCTCAGCACGAATCTCAACGTTTCCTCTCCTGTCGGATATGTGCTGGATGCTGTATTGCGCCGGAGAAGGTTAGTAACCTTTTGGGGAGTGTTAATTTTTTTTTCTCTCTTTTGACATTTTAGTTAAGACGGATAGTGGTTTAATTAGAGGGAATTTCATGTATGCCCTTCAAAAAATTTAAAATTACATACTAATGGTGAAATTTAACGGATTTTTTTATTAATAGAAAAATAAAATAAAAAATATCGACAAGAGAACGAATCTGGCAAAATTCAATGCTTTCAGTTGAGGTTACAAATCATAACGCCCAGATAATATAAATCAATTAATCATAATTAGCAAAACCAAAAAAAAAAAAAAAACCAAGATGCTACCAACAATAACATCCAGGTCCATACACCCTCTTTATTTAACGCTTCAGTCTCCAAAGAGGGAATAATATTTGATATGGACATTATTGTTGGTAACGTTATGCTTTTTTCTGTTTTTGCTAATTAGTGATTAATTAATTTAAATTATCTGGACGTTATAAACCATCATGGTTTTCTTAGATTTTGAATTTTGCCAAAATTATTCACTATTGTTGATATTTTTTATTTATTTTCCTATTAATAAAAAATCGGGACAATTTGGCTTAATTGGCCATATTTTTAGTTAGTACTCTAATAATTTGAAAAAAAATCGGGACATTTAAGTTGCTCTACCCTGGAGTCATAGACATTTCATGCCGAATTTTGTTATCATTTCGCATATCAAATTTCTCTAAACTCTACTGTAAACTCTAATAAAATAAATTTTTTGCTATAAAGTATTATCTCTTCCACTACTAAAACATATTAAGTTTGCCTCTATATTAAATCGATCATATCAAGAATTGTGTAGACAAGTAGCTGGCAACTCTCATTACATAGTCGTCGCAATAAAAAGTGGCCCCAAAGGGTGTTGCATTCTCAAAGTTTCTTTGACGACCAATTGCAAATAACTAAGGCCCTGTTCGACAATTTACTATTCACATGGGAAAAAAAATTCAATTCAAATCGCAATTCAACTGAATTTTTTTTTCCCACGTGAACAGTAAATAGCAGTTCAAATTAGATCCGTTCCTGTGCTCATTCCCATTCTCTGAGGGAGGCCGAACAGGCCCTAAGGATATTCTCATCAAAATTAGTATTATCACTTGCAGCTTGCCTTAACTTTGTTTTTGTATTTGCCATTACATCAGGGTGCTTAATGAGTTCTGTCATGGCCCATATAATCGCTGTTGCTGTTGTTTCAGTTCCTCCACTAAATACATCCTGAATAAGGAGTGCATCATTAGAGTTAACATTCAATTAGTAATGTTTACCATGTCGTCCATACGCTAAAGTATATTAAAATTATTTACTTAGGACTTGTTTGGCATAAATGAGGATGAATGGATTGAGGACTTGTTTAATCGAATAATATTTATACAAAATAAATTTATAGAATTGGAAGAACCGTTTTCTAATAATAAACTTGTACAAAATCTTTTGCGAGTCATGCTCAGAGAATCAAGATGGGAGGGTTGGTGACCGCTAAAGAAGTCATTTCTGCATCTCAATATTTTACCTCCGATGAGATATTGACTCGCTTTCGTAGTAGGTGGCAGAGTAATTCCCGCGAAGTCGCGAAACGAATGACCAATTGATTCCCTTGGACGCTCAGATCAAACAAACTACCAACTGTACGTCTTTACACACTTGTCTTTTCCAGTGAAAAAAGATGTTATGTATGCTACCCTGTGTCAAATTATTGCCACATTGGACAACCCTTTTCTTAATCTTGAAATACTTCGCAGCCTAACTCTGTTGGTCAAGCTACACGAAAGCGATTAGAATTACATGCATCACAAGATCCAAAATTCCCACGTGTTTTTTACCACTTTTTTTTATTTTTTGTGCTTTCAAAAAAAAAGGAGGGTGTTTTTGACGACTTGACCTGTTGACCACTAGTCTTCCTGTGCTATATATTTGCCAATTGCCTGTTGACCTGTTGACCACTACTCTCCTTGACCTGTTGACCCGTACTCTCCTTGACCTGTTTTTGAACAACTAGCTTAGGGCTGTCAAAAAAGCTGGTAGCTCGTGGCTCGCTCGTGACTCACATCTGGCTCGATCGGTAACAGCTCATTCGATAGTGGACCGAGCTGTTATCGAGCTGGCTCGCTAACAGCTCGGGCCAAAATTAACGAGTTAAGCTTTTGCCCAGCTCGGCTCGCAAGCTGGAGAGCTTGCTCGACTAGGCATCAATTTGTGAATTTGTATGAATTTGTGTGTATTTTATACTGTCAAGTTTGATCCAGCTCGGTTCAGCTCAACCCAAAAATATTTGTAAAATTTATTTTCTTCTTAAAACAAGGTCCAACCAAACCCAGTGAGCCAGCTCGTCACAAGTTTGAACTGAAATTTTAGCTCACGAGCTGTTAACTCGTCACAAGTTTGAACTAAAATTTTAGCTCGCGAGCTGTTAACGAACTGGCTCGCTAACAACTATCAGTCAATATTTCATTACGCGTATCAGTCAAACCTACTTGACATAGATTCGCTGGACTAAACCTACTTCTAGAAATTATGAGTACGTACGAGATGTTAATTTCTTGATACGCGTTCTTTTTATTAATTTTCAGAAAACCAACATCAGATTTGTTTCAAAATTATTATTTTTCTTGTAACTAGTTATGGACTTATGGTCATAAGGATGCTTGAGAATATGACCAATATTCTCAATATATAGTTAAGTTTGAGCACAACTTTAGTAATGCTCACAAAATGTTCCCTTGTCAGAACTTATGCAATTTTATTGGATAATATTAATTTTGAAGAAGATTGTTATTACTTTCTAAAAAATATAGACTGTTATCAATATGGTAAAAAAAATCTATTTAATATTGAAGTCATGTTGTCCATAACAATGAGATAATAATTCTGCAAAATATAGTGTTGTAAACTGATGAGGGGAAGATCTAAACTTTCGAACTATGGAATCAATCACAAAAATTATAATTTTACTTTAAATTACATAGAAAATCATGCATATATGATATATACACAAAATTAAAAATGAATTCACTATAATAATTTGCAACGTATATAACTTCAGAGATCTTTTACGAAAAATATATAACTTTTCTTAAATTCAGAAACTGTATTGGACTTGTAAATAATAAAAATACCACAACCACGTGTATAAACTATAAAGTAGATCAGAAACAAGAAAGAAAAAGAAAAAACAAAAAACAAAAAAGAAAAGGAAAAAACAAAAAACAAAAAACAAAAAACAAAAAGAAAGAAAAAAAAAACGTGTCGATCTTTACATGCGTGTGAACGCAGAAGTCTCCAGAGACAATTTTGGATGCCAGTTGGCGTAAGAAGTTGCCCTATAATTACATGTGTGACAACAGGGTTTTGTCCATAAAAAAGTGAAATCGGAAAAAGAAAGAAATAAGGAGAGTATCCGTCTAATTGTATCCATGAATTTGTTCCTACTTTTTACTCAAACTAACTGTTATTTGACTGACAGGAATACTGTAACAATAATATATAATACTGTAACAGACATTATCTAATACTGTAAAAGATGCGATCAATTTTTTAAAAAATAACAACTTTCAACCTCTTTGTACTTGTACTTTCAAACTTGTTGTACTTTAACCGTTAATAACAGTTAACTGTACTTTATTGTACTTTAAAAACTACCAACTTATGTACTTTTTCCCTTTTAGAAGTTTCTAATTTTTTAAAGTTTTTCCTATCGTTCTAGAAGTTTTCAATATTAATTTTTTCGTATTTTTTTTAATTTCTCATTTTTTTATTTTTTTTTAAATAATCTCTAAAAATTACAGCTTCAAACTATCGAAATTGAATACGGTAAAAAATAGCTACGTAAACTGCAAAAATGACGACAAAATTTATATAAAATTATTACTGTAACAATGAAGTATGAAAACTATAACAATTACGATTAAAACTATAAAACATCAAAACTATCACATATATTATAAACAAACATAATTTTGTCCAAACCACAACCATATTCACAATGATAAACTAATTAGATAAACAATATTTTGTCCAAGAAACATTCTCCAGCAAACAACAAACACAAATTTTGAAATAAAATCCTTACACTTAACTAATTTGATGTTCATTGTTCGAATGCGTAAGAAGTTTCATTGCTAAAATAAGACGCTTCTTTGATATATCTTCCTGCAATACAAAATATGACAAATCTTACAATTAAAACTACAAATATTGCAAATAAAATAATACTGCAAAAACCAATACTGTAACAAATGCACACAAATACTGTAACAAATGAAAAACAATACTGTAACAAAATGGTGAACTAAGACTGAACATCAATCAGTATTGGATACTGTAACAACTATAAATCAATATTGTAACAAATGTAAACAAATATTGTAACATAATGATCTAATATTGTAATACAATCTTCTAGTACTTAGAAATAAAAAATACCTGAGGGAAGTTAAGGGAAAGGTCAATGATTATATTGTACACAATGCGCACACAATACTGTAACAAATGGAAACCAATATTGTAACAAATGTAAAACAAAACTGCAGCAAATGCAAACCAATACTTTAACAAATCTAAACCCAATACTATAACAAATCTACACCAAATACTATAACAAATGCAAACTAATACTGCTCAAGGATTAGTAATTATGATGTCTCTATAAATGAATAAAGTATGAAACACAGAGAAACAGATCAAATAACAAAATAACCCCTAAAAATTCTAATGTATAAAAAAAGTTAGTTTCTTTATACATTTATTTTTCATCATTTATTTGACTCTATACTAAATTAATTTATAAATTTTGCATATAAATATATTATCATTCAATAAATCGAGTTTACTACCAAAAAAAGTGAGTTTAACATCTTAAATTCATTTCTCGAAACTAATTCAATAAATTTTGAAATTAAAAACACTAATTTGACTTATAACATATTACAATCTAGTAACTCCGTTTATTTATTTTATTTTTCTGCAAATTATCACGCTCATAGACTTTCATTTCCACATAAACAATCAGTTACATATTAAGCCAATAATTAAGCTGTTCTTACCACCCCAAGACATCTCAACGGATACGATAAGAGTCAAGCAGAAGCATTTTCATACTCGCATCATTTACAAATTTTCTTTTCCCGTACCATACCCTTATTCACTACAAATTACCTATTTGTATTCTTCCCTCACCAAGTTATGATTGTCGGATATTGAAACGATAGCAGTTATAGAACGGATAATGATAATATGATAATTATTTTTATTATTTACTAAATAAAATATTAAAACACTTAGAAATATATATACATGTTTAAATGTCTAAACTTTATTGAGATTTGCTGGAATTTATTTACATATATTAATAGTTAATAAAGTATAACACAACTATTATAAAAAAATAGATATTCATTTCTTATTAATAATACATAATTATATATTTTTTTATAATTACTTAAATAACGAGTACGGAATAAGCTTTATCTATACTCTTATCCATTTAGATAATGAAAAAAAATCTTTACCTATATCCATATCCAACAAATTTACGAAAAAAATCTTACATATGCTCATTTTATCGAATACAATACGAGTTAGATAACAGATAAAAGAGTGCCATTACACCCCAATGTGTAACCAGGATATCCTTCATCTAGCGAGCGCTTGCCACCCCTTGCTAAATAGTGACAATTAACTTATTTGAAAATTTTCTGATTTCTTAATGAAATCGGTGGGCTTGATCCCACTTTTTCCAAAAAAAATATATATATTTGAGCTTCTTCTTTTGGTGTGCGCGCGCGGTGGCTGATGGTAATTGGTGGGCCTGGCCCCGCAGGGGCCAGTGGGAGGTTGAACCTTAAGGCTGTGCTCCGCAACGAGGGTGAAATATCTCATTAATGGAAGGGGAAGGAAAATCTCGGAGGTGAAGAACTCACCTCGAATAGTAATTTTTACACCCCAAAATCATACAGGTTCACCTTCTCGGAGGTGAAGAACTCATCGGAGGTGAAATATCTCATTAATGGAGGTGAAGATTGTCGCCAAAAATCATACAGGTTCACCTCCGAACAGTGCGCGTTCACCTCCGCTTCCTCTTCGCTTCACCTCTGCTTCTTCTATTCTGGAGCAGGTGAAAGCTTCGGATAGAGACACAGTTTCACCCCGATCAGTTTTTTTCCTTCCTCTCCCTCTGCGTAATCTCAATTGGAGCACAGCCTAAAACTTTTTCATTAAGTGGCAGAGATGTAATTCTCGCCGACTCGCAAAACCATTAAACCAAATCCGGATAGAGCCCAGATTCTCTGAAGTAACTAAAATTTTAAGTTTACTGTGGACCGTACGATCACAATTTGGGTCAATCCAAACCGAGGTGAAATATTAGGGATCTTTAGTATTCGTGCCAAATCAGATTTAACGGTCATAATCTATATCCAAAATTTGAGTTACTTTAGGTGATATGAACTTTCCTGGAATCCACTCATAGCAAACTAACGGCTAACGGGCTGAGACTGGATTATACACTTTTCTTTTCCATTGAAAAAGATGCTGGTATGCGTAACCCTGTGTCAAATCACTGCTAGTGGGGTCAACCCATTTTCAATCTTGAAATTACTTCCCAGCCGGCCAGCCCCCTTGAAATTACTTCTCTCTGCCGCTCTGTCGGTGCATTTTCCTCTGTCTGCTCTGTGGGTGCATTTGTCATTTTTGTGCCTTCTTTCTCTTCTAAAATATTCTAAATTTCAAGTGTTTTGTTTTGTTCAGATCATCCCTGCGTTGTGTTTTTCGGTTTAGTTTGAAGGTTGTAGTAAGTTTTTTTTTTCCAATTACGTTCATATTTTAGGTTGAAAAATTGAAAATAATTTTTAAGTCGTTTGTGATTTTTTTTTCCAGAAAATGTTTCAAGTATTAATAAATGTGTATCACAGACGCGAAATTTCAGACGCACCAACCTGCATATGTTACCTAAAAATGTTTATTTTAAAACTGTTTTTGTTTTTTTGCACTTCAAATATGGCCGGCTTTACTAAAAAGAAGATCCGAATCAATTGAAAGTAAGAAAATAAAAAAATGAAACAAAACACACACATAACATCATCACATAATAAAATTCAAACAAAACACACTTTATGGTGCGGCTTCTCTGCCCCTAGGAAGTGGAAATTTCGAGTGACTGAATCTGTTGGGTGACCTTCTCTGCCGTGGAATCAGCTCCGCTCCTGACAACCTTGCTCCTGACGGCCCCGCTCCTGAAAATTGATCATCGTCTCCTATGTTGCGCCCGTCTATTAAAATATTTTCAAGCGAGTGATAAAGTCCGGACATAAGGTCTTCGGCAGTCGTTTGAGGAAGCACAACATCTGGTTTCCTCGGAAATTGATCTGGATAATCATTGTTGATATTGATACACCCAATATCAGATGGAAGTCCCGCCTTCTCGAGCAACATATTGAATAGTGAGATATGTCCAAGATCTTGTAGAAGATCGCGACTATTTTCAAGCAACATCAGTCCGTAAGCCATCTGACCAGGTGTCTTTACCAAACTAATTCCTCTTGCGGTCATTTTCATAAGGCGGAATCTCTACAATAAAATGATATTTTTATAAGATAGTTTGTGTAGTTAAATAAAATGATA
The DNA here is from genome assembly GCA_964058825.1 of Carex arenaria. NCBI lineage: Eukaryota > Viridiplantae > Streptophyta > Magnoliopsida > Poales > Cyperaceae > Carex > Carex arenaria. Next base: position 120,873 of record CAXKVW010001061.1, read on the forward strand.
TATTAAAAAGAAAAAAAAAAAGACTCACCAAACGAGCTTGACGGATGGCATCTGAGACAAACCCGAGATCTCCTACATCTCCTTCTGGTTCTGGCACTAACTTGCTCAGAATTTCTTCGTTGTTCTGATTCAGATAGATAGACGGCATGCCGTTATGGAAGAACCAATGCATATACTCATCATACCTGCAAATAAAATAAATATCAATGGATCTTGAATTATAAAATCTAAATATGTTTATTAAATGTAGTTATACCTATTCGTATCATACGGTCTCTGCTCTCCGGCTGCAATGGGTGGTGCTGCGATAACTTGTGAATAATAGTCGCTCCAATCTACAGAGTGTCCGTCGTCGGACAAACCACTCGCTCGGTTAAAACTGCAGAATTTTTCAAGCATTGTAAAGGGTGGTGGAGCCGGCGGAGGAATTGACTGAAATAATCCGAACTGCCGAAGAACCCTCTCAGGACAGTGAATCTCTACCTCCCAGAAATGGATGCACCACATGCGAGATGTAAAGAACGGTATGTCTCTTACCCCGCGGAAAGGTAGAATGCACCAGTAACTCGCATACGGTGTCCAGTTGACAACATTTTCATTTAAACGCTCAAATTGGCTCCGGAATTGTGATGTGCCTATATTGTAAAAATATGACAGTTAAATATTAAATAAGTACTGAATTATATTGAAGAGAATATTTATTATTAAAATGTACCTCTCACGGGGTTACCCTCGAATTCATGCGGAGTAGTCCACTTTGCTCCAAAAGCCACTTGCTCATACTGGCCACCTTCGCAAAATGGCAAATCATTTTTGGGCCTCGGCCGTCCTATAGGAAACCGAGTCCAACACCACATCTGGAGCAGTAGTAATGGACCATTAATTGATTTTATTGAGTTTCTGCAAGCCCGTGACAACTCGCTATACAGACACGCAAGCACGGCACCTCCCCAATTGTAGTCTACATCCCGATGTCCCACATTCTCCAAGAACTATAGGTACATTATCGAGACACCGCTTGAATTCGAATCAGGAAACATTATTGACCCGAATAAGCTCATGCAATATGCACGCGTGTATCGGTCGATTGTCTCCTGGTCACTAGCTTCTGTCAATTCCTCATTAAAATTGTCCTTCAACCATTTGAGACGCATGTGGTATTTTGATATTGAGATTTTCTCATTTTCCTTTCCTTTGTTCTCCACCTTTTTATAGAAAAATCCATTATCACTGTCTCCGTAACCATCGTACACTTCGTACCCCAGACAATCTTTAATTAATTGGAACCAATTGTCATCGGTATGTCCAGATATAGGAATACCTGTCAATATAGATATTAGATAAACATATACTTGCATAATATATCAATTAAAAACAACAATATAAATTAGAAACAATTTTTTTTTTACCGGAAACAGATAATCCCCATAAAAAATTGACATCTTCCAATGTCACTGTGCATTCCCCTACTGGAAATTACAATTACTAAAATTACAATAAAAAAACTAAATCAATCTACAATTTATTTAACAAACTAATAAATTCTACAATTACTAAAATTAAACTAAAATATCTAAATTACACTTAAAAAACTAAATCAATCTACAATTTATTTAACTAACTAATAAATTCTACAATTACAAAAATTAAACTAAAATATCTAAATTACACTTAAAAAAACTAAATCAATCTACAATTTATTTAACTAACTAATAAATTCTACAATTACTAAAATTAAACTAAAATATCTAAATTACACTTAAAAAAACTAAATCAATCTACAATTTATTTAACTAACTAATAAATTCTACAATTACTAAAATTAAACTAAAACAATTAAATTAATCTACAATTGCTTATTTAAATTAAAAAAAGTATACATTTCGGATTTTTATCCAAAAAAAAAATTAAACTACATACCTAACGAAATTTGTAGATCTGAACCTCTTTTTGTTCTCCTTCAAAAAATATACAATTATACGTAGTTAGATTAAGAAATAATGAAAGATTGAATATTGAAAAAAAAAATTGAGTGAGGCTTAACTTGAGCACGGGACCACGGAAGAAAATGGTGGAACAGGAAAGAGACCGAATGGGAAGAAAGAGAGCATGGGACCACAGATTAAAAAAAAAAAAAACTTTCACGGGACCGAGTCTTACTTTCAGTCTGGGGGAGACCGAATGAAATTTTCGGTCTTGGTGGTGAGACCAAGTTTAAATTTCGGTCTTGACTCAGACCATAGATTTTCTGTGGCCACCTCAAAAAAATTGAAAATTTGGATCGAGACCGAGAGGGAAATTCAGTCTGAGAAAGAGAGACCGGGTTTTACTGTCGGTTTTTATGGTTTTTCAAAATCTTAACACAGTCATATTGTTTTCGTAAATTTTTATTTTTTTATTTATGGTTTATAAAAAAAACTCCTTGACCACCCTGGCTACTTCCCAGTCTACACTGCTTATGCTTTATTATTTTATTATATCTTTTTGGTATATGCTTTATTTTTATTGAACAACTTGTATTTGTTTATGGGGGGAATTTCATGTATACCCCTCAAAAACTTCAAAATTACATATTTCTCCCTCTAAATTTTGAAATTACGTATTTCCCCCTCTAAACTTCAAAAACTCACATATTTACCCATTTTATTGTATTTTATATTAAAACACATTTTAAATTCACAAAATACCCATTTTACCCTTTTATTAAAAAGCATAAAATATCCATCTCACTCTAATTTGAATCTGAAAAGTTTCTCTACCGTCTGAATTGCTTTAAGATTCGTGTGTGCTGGGTCAGCACGAATCTTGAAGCGAACATACACCAATATTGAAGCAACGTGCACAGATCTTAATGCGATGCACGCGGATCAAATTACTTTAAAATCCGTGCGCACTAGATCATCACAAATATTGAAGCGAATACGTGCAGATCTTATTGCGATGTGTGCAGATCAGACGGTAGAAGAACCCTTCAGATTTTAATTTGAGTTCGATGGGGTGTTTTATACTTTCAATAAAGGGTAAAATGGGTAGTTTATAAATTTAGAATAAGTTTTATTACAAAAGACAATAAAATGGGTAAATATGTGAGTTATTGAAGTTTAGAGGGGAAAATATGTAATTTTAAAATTTAGAGGGGGAAATACGTAATTTTGAAGTTTTTGAGGGGTATATATGAAATTCTCCCTTGTTTATGAGGAGCATGTTATTAATCCTTCTCCCCCTCCCCCCCCTCTTAAATCCAGAAGAAGAAAGAACACACTCAAAATCATTTAGCCATTTTCTCTCTCCATCTAGATTTTAAAACCAAAATAAGAAAGAATTACACGTTTTATCAACTACGATGCATTTCTCAGTGTTTCTCTTTCTTCTCACCTTTTATCTCCCTGTACCAGCCAAAGCAATTGACGTACCGCATTCCACAGAATACTTCTATTACGTTTGTGACAATGACGACATCAGTACAGGTCACTACACGAAGAATAGCACGTACCAGTCCAACCTTAACCTTCTCTTCTCAGCTTTGCGCTCCAATTCTACTGGTAATGGTTTCGCGGCTGGTACTGTTGGTACAGTACCAAATATGGTGACCGGTATTGCCCTCTGCCGTGGTGACCATAATACTTCCTATTGCAACACTTGCTTCTCATGGACATTGGTAAATTTCTTTTTACTATTCCTTTTTGTTCTTAAGGATAATTTTGTATTTATTTTTCATTAGTATTTTCCAATGATGAGGTTGTTTACAAAATTACAATCACATAGTAAATTCCAATTTCTTATAATCCAGTCTGATTTTATCAATAATCATTTTAGGTGAGTTGAATTGATTAGGAATGATCAAATTGTTCATACTTTTCATACCAGCTAAATCAAGCGAATATATGTACACAAATTAGACTAAAAAGTTAAAGCCGTACATTAGTAAATTCAAAATCATAAATAACTACTTATAATATGGCTTCAAATAAAAATTTCAGGATATATTGAATCTATGCCCATACTATAAGACGGCGTGGATGTGGTACAATAGTTGCTACATGTATTTCTCAAGCCAATATTTTCTCTCCTCATTAGCCAACTCACCATATCAGCCCCTGATCATTGCATACAATGTCACTGTGGACCCCGCCCGGTTTGAGAGGGCAGTCCTCCAACTTATGTCAGAGATGAAATCATGGGCCGTCAACAACTCAACCAAATTATTCGCCACAGGAGTTGCTACAAATTTCTCGACAGAGTATCCTGTCATCTATGGTCTTGTGCAGTGCACCCCTGACATGACCAAGTCCCAGTGCCAGGTATGATTTGTTAGGCATGGTAATTATATATTACCAACTAATAGTATTTAAATATCATGTGACATACCTGATAACTTTGCATTTGTTGGGGCCATAAATTAATTCAGTTTTGTTGCCGAACAATTGAAAACCATTTGAACTAAATAATGTTTTCCAGGTTTGTCTTCAACGACTAATTAATGACATTCCTAAGTATGCTAATGGAAGGATTGGGGCTAGGACAATTGGTATACATTGTAATATAAGGCATGAGGTGTATACTTTTTATGAAGGTCCTGCAATGGTACGGATTGATGGCATATCATCCACCCAACTACCGCCACCTGTTATAAATAAAAGTAAGTGATTTACTTAGTTTAGATGTTATTGTTAATGCATAATTGCATCAATTTTCCAATATTAGTTTAATGATCACTTACTTGACAAAGATTTACTGAAGTAATAGTTAGACATAATATTGGCCATCATGTGATAATGTAGACAGTTATCTGTTGAGTTGAATCAGTTAGAGGACAATTTGGATAGATAATGAGTTGCACAGAAATGGACAAAATAAATGGAAATTTGCAAAACCATGTATTCACAGAAAATGAAATCGAATAGTTGATTGTTTAAATGAAACAGGATCTTTATTTTTTCTTGAATTAGATTTGAATATCAAATTTGCTTGGATATAATTCGGACTGACTCCATCTTCAAAATATATTGCTCTGATTGTCAGAAGGTAATAAGAACTGAAGTTTATAATATTTGTTTCATTCTCACAGGGGCTTCAAGCTGTAATTTGTAAATTAGGTGGACCTGTATGTCAAATTGTCTCTAGCAATGTCCTGATAAATTATAGTCCTGAATTATAATTTATGAACAAAATATTTAATAATATGCAGGTACTAAGAAGAAAAGCAATCTTATAGCTCTTGCGATCACTATTCCTGTGGTAGCTGCTGTTTTGTTATTAGCAGTATTTTGCTTTTGTTTATATAAGAAGCGATATCATAGAAGAAAAAAATTTCTATCTGGTAAGTTATAAATTTAGTGGACGAAATAATCTATTGTTACAATACTGTACTGACTCCTTTAATCTTATTATCCAAATTATTTCACTCTTTGCAAGCAAACATTGATGAAATATCCTAAAGATTGTGCCTTTTGTTTTTCCTTGTATCAGAAAAAGTCAACTCCGGGGAAAAAACAGAAAATGCTGATTCTCTTCTTATTGACCTTTCTACACTGAAAGCTGCTACACATAACTTTCATGAAACCAATAAACTTGGCGAAGGTGGATTTGGTGCTGTTTATAAGGTACTCTTCATCCCTGTAATTGTTGAATTATCCCAAGAAATGTGAACGCACTGAAATATGAAAATATGAAATAAATTGAACACTATGAAATGTTTTGGATCCTACATGCACGACATGTATGAGACTTTTAAGGATAAGAATGAGAATTGATTGATTGATACTTTAGGGAGCTAGTGTGATATACTGATATATTCTAAAAGTCAATTTTTGTGGTCATATATATCTCTACCTAAATTGTTCTAGGGAATCCTTCCAAATGGACAAGTGGTAGCAGTAAAGAGGCTTTCTCAGAGCTCTGGCCAAAGATTAGAGGAATTAAAAAATGAGTTAGTTCTAGTTTCAAAGCTTCAACAAAAGAATCTGGTACGGGTTGTCGGAGTTTGCTTGGAAGAACAAGAGAAGCTTCTTGTTTATGAGTTTCTCCCCAATCAAAGCCTTGACATCTTTCTTTTTGGTACATAAATCCTGCTCTCAATCCTAAGTTGTTGATTTTAATCAAACCAACTAATAGTTTTTTTTTCTCAACATTATGATGTATGAATCTTTTATTTGCTACATGGTATATCTAAATTTTAAAGCAAATATATTTTTTGGTATTCTGGTAGACAATGCAAAAAGGCAGGAATTAGACTGGAGAAGACGGCATCGAATTATAAATGGGGTGGCTCGTGGACTCCAGTATTTGCATGAAGATTCTCAATTGACAATAATACATCGTGATCTGAAAGCCAGCAATATTTTGTTAGATTCCGATATGAATCCTAAAATTTCAGACTTCGGCCTAGCTCGGTTATTCCGTGTTGATCAGACTGTATATGCAACAAAGCAAGTCGTAGGAACATTGTAAGTACATTGTAAATAGCATCACCATATTTTGTATACTTGTTACATCTTATAACTATGAGATGGTCTTTCATAGAAAATTAAACTCATTATTCTATCATACCCAACAATGCGAATACAAATTATATAGATAAACCACCAATTTATTGATAGAAGCACGAAATTCGAATTAATTTTATTTACCAAACTCTTCTACATTTAACAGAATTGACAGTATTGTCAGTATTTAACAGAGTAGTATTTTTGGGTCAATAACTCAGTGCTATATGCCAAGAGCAGTCCAAGCTATGGTCTTGTGATAGCTATTTGATAAATATTACATGTGAAAAAACTAAGAAGCATAAATTTATTTAAAAGTACCAATTTGGTCCTAAATGAAATGTTAAATTTTGCAGTGGATATATGGCACCAGAGTATGCAATGCACGGGGTCTACTCAATCAAGTCAGACGTGTATAGTTTTGGCGTTATACTCTTAGAGATCCTAACCGGGAGAGCAAATTGTGGTTCGTTTGATGGTGAGCAGGGTGAAGATTTATTAAGCTCAGTAAGAATTCTTAATCATCTCTTTAAATTTTCACAATAACTATCTGTACAAGTCCTGTAAAATCACAATGCAAAATTTTCATAGCACCTCGTATACTTATATATTATTAGTAATCTGTTCAAGGTCATGTATACAATACATAATTAATATATCACGGTAACTGTAGAGAACATTATAAAATTACATTTTATAACCCTACCTTTGGATACTTCACAAAATTGACCAAAGTACCTCTCTCCAAATGTTTAAGTTTGGCATTAGAAAAAAAAATAGCCAAGAAGTACATGTAACAATAACATATCTTACAAATTTTCTTTCACTACACAAATATACATGATATTTTGTTAGTTCTTAGAAAGAATGAAATAATTGTAAACACAAAGCAGGGTTAAAACTTAAAATTTCCCCCATACATGTGTGCAGTTACAATATAGTGTCATTACATGTACCATAAGCTCTTATCATTATATCTTACATAAAATATTTGATAACAACTTGATCAGATATGGGAGTTTTGGATAGGAGGAACGATAACTGACATAATAGACCCACTACTGGATTGCCATATAAGCGAGATGATCCGACACGTACACATCGGGCTTCTTTGCGTGCAAGAGGACCCGACAGCTAGGCCTCGCATGTCAGAGGTCGTAATCATGCTCAGTAGTGAAACCATCTCTCTGGAAGCACCCTCAAAACCCGCATTATGCCTCAAAGGAGGAGGTGTTTCATATTCAGAAAGTGTATCAGGTGACAGATCGGTGCAAATGCCTCAGGATGAAATTTCAATTGCACAACTTGGGCCTAGATAGCAGCAACTACTAAATTTGTCTGGCATTTTCTTAATTTGTTTTTGTGCTGCTATTTGTCAAGCGTCAACAAAATGTGTAAATAACCCCTCAAAAATTTTAAAATAATAGTTGGGTGACACTTAAAATCAATCAAAAGTTGAGGGTCCCAGTGTAGACGAGCAGATTTAAAGTCAAACCAAGGGTGCTTAATCATTTTATGTGATTTAAATTTTTTAGTCATGTATATTAAAATTTAATTGAATTTTTTTTAATTTTTGTATAGTTCAGCTTCTCTCATAAATTATCACATGTATCTTTATAACTTAGTAATTATAATTGTTATTGTGGAAATTTGAATTCAAGTTCTTACCATGCATTGTGCAATACTGGCACACATTTATTTTTAAATTTTAATTTCGCACAATTGAACATTTACATTTACTACGGTGAGAGATTAATTAAGTTTCAAACTTGTAATCTTCAATCTTTTACGCACAAAGAAGAATGCCGTAATCATATGTGTCTATTCTCAGAAAATATAAAATATTTTTTTTTGAGTAGTTGGTAGTGGCTACAAACTGTAAAATATAAAATATTAAAGAAACTAATTTGAGATCTGTCATAACATAAGTGGGATTCTTTTAATAAAACTATTTGAGTAAGGCTTGGGTGCTATCCATTGCACCGGAGCCTCTATGCAACGGCTCAAAATTTGAGTTTTCAAAATCCTAACGGCCGATCCGAACCGTTCAATATTTAATATGTACTAAAATGTACTTGCATACCAAATTTTACATTTTTTTGAATTTTTTTACTATTTATTAAGTATGTTACAAAACCGATGTTTTCAGTGATCCAGAATTATTCAAAAACAGCGGTTTTGTAACATACTTAATAAATAGTAAAAAAATTCAAAAAAATGTAAAATTTGGTATGCAAGTACATTTTAGTATAGATTAAATATTGAACGGTTCGGATCGGCCGTTAGGATTTTGAAAACTCAAATTTTGAGCCGTTGCATAGAGGCTCCGGTGCTATGGATAGCACCCAAGCCTTACTCAAACTATTTTATTGTTTAGTCTATCCGTATTGTATTCGGTAAAGTGAATATGAGTCAGAATTTTTTTTTATATAAGAATGCATGTAAACAAAAAAAAAAATCGATAGCTTATTCGATAAAAATACAGACTTTATCTACTTAATTTGCTTGAACATGACTTCAGTCCAAAAAAAAAACGAATTCGTACATATTTTAACGCAAACAAGGTTAATTGCGTGTAACCATTAAATTTTAAAAAAATTCTAATATCTCATCAAAACTTCAAAAAATATTCTCTTTCTCCATAAAAAATAAAGATCCTTTTTTTCCAATTATTTAATCAATTATATACCTATCTTATTCTCTGCGTCTGACCCCATTCCTCAAATACCTAAACCCTTCTCTCCATGGCATTGAAAAATATTAATTAGTTAGAAACTGATACCTATACTCTTGCTCCATTCGAACCCATACAAAAAAAAAAAAAAAATTAAAGGTGTATTCGTTTGTATTTTAAGTTGCCACTTCCTCCCAAAATAGTTGTATATATTAGTTATGTTTGCTAGTCTCTGTTTACTATGGGATAATCACTGGCAGAATAAATAAAATATTTATACATAATTTGAAGAAATAACCAATAGATTACGAATTGTCAAATGGATAAATTTAGTTCAATTTTTTTTAAGATCATGACCAAAGAAGTTTGAGTCAATGAGTTAGCTTGTTGTGATTTCTCAAAAAAAAAAAGAAAAAAAAGAAAAAAGAGTTAGCTTGTGAACTTTATAAAGTTATATAAGAGAAAACAAGATAAATTATGCAGCATATCTCTTTCTTTCTTATTAAATACTACTAAATCATGTTAGAAGAGGATTACATTAATTGGACCAAAAATTGACTAAATGAAAAAAGAGTATAAAAGAAAAGATTTTTAATTTTAATGGAAAAATAAAATATTTTGATATTTTATGGTGATATTGAAAATTTTGGATCCATCGGCAATTAACTTTAGGAAAGTACAAAAAAACGAACCATGTTGTCAATTGTCATTATACCACAACTTGCAGAGAAGAGGCAACCAATCGGGTAAAGATTTTAACTGAGCAGCTTCAGCTTCATGCAGCGCCCGTACTATAGAATCGAGACAGCACTGTATAGGATTAGCGAGCTGCATGAAGCCAAAGTCACTCTGTTAAAATCTATACCCCACCAATCCTGTCAGAGCAGCCAGGCCTTTTCAACGACCCTGATCCTCTGCATTACTAAGGAAGTGTAGTTCTGCGTCTCCAGAAACTGATAACTCAATTTTGGTTCTTCCATGAACTGTGTGGGATCCATCTTCTAGTCACATACCACAGGGATCAAATATTTTCAATGTCTCAGAGAATCTAAACTAATTGACCATTATTCTTGTCACGTTGTTCTCATTTGTTTTTATAGCACTGTCCAACGTATCAAACTATCAATTATTATAATATCCATAAATGGAAATAATAAAGTAATGTACTCTTTCGTATCATTACTCAAGTTGACAGCAACAATCAACTAATTATGGGAAATTTCCTTCAAAAGTTTGGAAATTACGTATTACCCCTTCAAAATTTTATAATATCATATTTATTCTTTAAATTTATAAAAAAACTCAAAGATTTTTTCAATTAATTGTTTTTTCTATTAAATTTATAGAATTTTCAGTCTTTTAATTAGCATACTTATAATGACAAATAATTCATTTCCTACTCATGACACATAAACAATTAACTATACCTAAACTTCATCCTAGATGTACCAAAAATAGAGTAATGAACTATTTTTTCTCACAAACTACCTAATTAAGCTGAATTTTTTTTAGTTAGCACCATAATAATTCAAAATTAAATAGCCACTATTCAAAACTCTAAATTTTAATTCTTACCACTCATACACCCCAATATGCGCATCAAATTTTTTTTTCTTTTAGTTATGTTCTGTCCAGCGTATAATTTGTAGTATAAAATATTGATCAGATTGTGAGTATATTTTGTAGTAATTTGCACATCAATTAACATAGTACAAAACGCTGCTCAGATTGTGAGTTTAATTTGTTGTAGTATCTTTTAGTTCAAATTTAGTACAATTTTTTTTGTTAGACAAGTGTGTTTTATTTTCTACAATTTTACCATCAAATTTGATGTGTACATATGATTCTAAACACCACCAAGCAAAATAGAATAGAACATCAACAAAAATGTAGTCCAAAATTTTTAAACATAACAGAACAAAACTAAAAGGAAAAAGAAAAATTATTTGATGCGCTTCTTGAGGGTGTGGACCAAAAAAAAAAATTTAGTGCTCGTTTCTGAAGTGCGTGGATGCTAATTATGAAATATGAAGTTTTGAGTGGTGGTGGTTTAATTTCGAATTATTAGAGTGCTAACTAAAAAATTACGGCCAATTAAGCCTAAATGTCACCATTAAAATATAATTTTAAATTTTTGAAGGGTATACATGAAATTCCCTCTGATTAAACGTCAAAAGAAAGAAGAAAAAAATTAACACTCCCCAAAAGGTTACTAACCTTCTCCGGCGCAGGACAGCATCCAGCACAGATCCGAAGGGAGAGGAAACGTTGAGATTCGTGCTAAACACTCGACAAATGCCTCTCTCCGTCTTTCTTCTTCTTCCCCTCCTCTTGTACCTCCCTGTACCGGCCACCTGTGATTCCGACTACCAGTGCGACAGCATCAACACCCCTACTGGCAACTACACAGCCAACAGTACGTACCAGTCCAACCTCAACAGTCTTTTCTCCGCTCTCAAATCCAACTCTACTGGCACTGGCTTCGCAGCTGGTAGATTTGGCACCGTACCAGACCAGGTGTCAGGTCTCCTTCTTTGCCGTGGCGACACCAATGCCTCTACCTGCTCCTCTTGCCTCTCCCAGATTTTTACTGTAACGTACCTTCTTATTTTATTTTCGTTTATAATTTTATTTTCTAACGGTTCCTGTTTCAATTATAGACAACACAATATTTGTCAATGGATTTTTAGATTTAAAATGAGTAAAAATAACCAGATTGCTCTTAGTTCTTGTATCTAGTTCAAGCCAATAATACAAATAGTATATATTTATATTATTTCCAGACACATCAAATCATCAAAAAAGGGGTATAACAATCTGGTATCAGTTAATTATTTCAACAAGTTTGATTTGGAATAAAATTTCAGGACATATTGACCAAATGCCCATTCTATAAGACGGCCATGATGTGGGTCGACATGTGCTACTTGGAATTTTCAAACCAGGATTTCCTCTCCTCAACTGACAACTTACCCCTAGATACTCAGATCAATGAAAACAATGTCACTGTTGACCAGACCCAGTTCTTTCAGGATACGGCAAAGCTCATGTCTGACATGGCATCATGGGCTATTAACAATTCAACCAAGTTCTTTGCTACAGGAGAAGTCACAAATTTCTCGAACAAGTTATCTTCCATCTACGGCCTTCTCCAGTGCACACCTAACTTGCCTAAGTCCCAGTGTCAGGTAAGGTTTGCAACTTCAAATTCTGTAACCATGTAGCATGTCAGTACGGTAGAGTTGGTATAGTGCAATAGAGTTTTTTTTTTCAAACTAAAGCTTGGAATATAATATTTAATTCCAGTCCTGTCTCCAAAACCTGATCAATCAACTTACTACTGCATCTGAAGGAAGAGATGGTGCATGGTTTGTTGGGCCATATTGCAATATAAGGTATGACACGGCACCCTTCTATGATGGTGTTGCAATGGTAAAGGTTGATGCTTCACCGCTTTCACCAAACCCGGCCCCCGTATTGCCTTCTGGAGTAAATGATGGTAAGTGTAATGTGTTTGTAATAATGCCTATAGTCAAGGAACTTAAATCTGTTTATTTTTGTTCACATTGAATGCAATACATTCCGATGATGGTTATCTTTTGCAGCTTTCTAATTCGAGAACAGTATCATCAATTAGATTATATTAGGTTTTCATGCATTAGGATATCAATTATTATACTAACTTAGTAGCTCATTACATGACAAGTCCATACTAATATTATAAACTGACCAGGTACAATAAAGAATAAGAATGTTTACTGTCATGATAAGATAATATTCTGTTACTTTCAGTTAGAGCTCAGCATGTATAGATGATGAGTTGAATACCTTCTTTGACTTGACCTGTCATTATGCAAATATGAAGGATTAGTATAATTAATTAGTCATGCACCCTGAGAGAGAGAGAGAGCAGCTGTCATGTTGTCAAGTATTGAGAGAGAGAGAGAGACCTGGAAAAGCAAGTACTAAGAAAAAATTATACTAATTATATATTGTAGAAAATAATCATTGTCATTTGTTGATAAGAGTCAAACTTTTAACTAATTATGAAATGGGAACAATCAATTTAAGTAGAACAAGTTGGGCTAAGCATCATCTTATTTAAATTGAAAATTAAACTTTACATTAGAAAATGCTCACGATAATAACTGAACCTTTATCCCAAATATTTTCTCTCTAATTGTCAGAAAATAACCAGAATTTATGTTCTTTATACCTAGAATTTAATACTGATTTTTTCATGAATCATCCATGTTAATACAAGAGATGTACTTTACCTTTTGAATTGATTTGCATTTAGGTTCATACTTACCTGATCAATGGATCTTCTAGCAATTTGTAGACCAGGGTAACTTATATGTAAAAAGTATCTACAGCCAATATTAGTTATATTGCAATACCATCATATTTCTCAAGCAGTGACTATTATGTATGCAGGGAATAGCAAGAGCACTGTTATAATTCTTGCAATCGTGATTTCCTTAGTGGTCACCATACTGTCAATTTCGATACTCTGCATTTGTTTATATAAGAAGAGACTACATCGAAGAAAACAACTATTATCTGGTGAGTCATAATTTTTCTGAACTTGCAATATCACATAACTGTGACACACCCGACTGATTATGCTACCAAAAACCTGACTAATTTGATAGCTTATTTCTTCTACTTAGGGTACTGTTAATTGTGTTAGATTTTATTACACAACTTTAATTCATTGACTGTTTTTTTTTAAGTTTTATGTTTTTTGTTTCATTATTTTCAGAAATGATCAACTCTGAGCAGAATAACGAAAACATTGACTCATTTCTTATTAGTCTTTCTACACTGAAATCTGCCACCATAAACTTCGACGAATCCAATAAACTGGGTGAAGGTGGATTTGGTGCTGTTTATAAGGTACTTCTACACTAGCAATCTTTGAACAGTATTAAAAATTTGAAATTGCTCATATTGTAATATTATTTCATGTTTTACTCCATGAAGACTATAAATTCCTATTTTGGCAAGGAAGCCTTTAGATCTTACCATTTTGGCAAAGAATTATAAAACAGACATAATGGTGAATGTATGAACTGTCATTGAACATAAATTGGAAATTCTGAACTTTGAACATAAATGGAAAAACATTTAACTATATTTTTTATGTACATTCTTTGTAACTGATGTAGTTAACCTTTTTCTAATTGCCATCACATTTGTAATTCTCATCTAACTGCATCATTCAGGGCACACTTCCAAGCGGGCAAGAGGTAGCAGTAAAGAGGCTTTCTCAAAGTTCAGCTCAAGGATTAGAAGAATTGAAAAATGAGTTAGTTTTAGTTGCAAAGCTTAAACACAAGAATCTGGTACGAGTCGTAGGTGTTTGCTTGGAAGCACATGAGAAGCTTCTTGTTTATGAGTTTCTTCCAAATAGAAGCCTTGACACCTTTCTTTTTGGTAACCAAAATTCAAATCTATTTACATCAATTCTTTTCTTCATATCATTGATTGTCATTGAAAAATAACAGAGTAAAATAAAGTCAAACCACATAAAATAAACATTATAACTAGCAATTTATTAAATATTAATATACTGTTGAAATCAACATTGCTTATCAATTTCCTCTGCATTTTTAGATGCCAATCTATTTGGTCCGTATCAGTCTAAATATTGCTTAATTATTTTCCTTAACATTCATGTGGTATTATGTGGCAGATAAAGAACGAAGGCAAGAACTGGATTGGATAAAAAGATTGGCAATAATAAATGGCATTGCTCGTGGCCTCCAGTATTTGCATGAAGACTCACAACTGAAGATTATACATAGAGATCTGAAAGCGAGCAATATTTTGTTGGATTCTGATATGAACCCTAAAATTTCAGACTTTGGTCTTGCTAGATTGTTTCCTGTAGACCAGACTGTACATGTCACAAGACGGGTTGTAGGTACATTGTAAGTGCTCTATAATCTATATGATGATTTTGCACAACTCACTTTTTATTTCCATGCTTAACCCATTAGAAACAATTTTCAAGCTACCAACATCAAATGTACCTCTTATTTGTGGCTAAGACCAAACTTCTCAAATCTGGTCAGGTGCAAATTGACTGAATCTCCTTAACCTTTGTAATATAACTCATAACTCGGCTTCACATTTAACTGATGACAACTTCAAAATCAACAGGAATTTACTTGGCTTGATTTGCATCGAGTTTTTGCTCAAGAAAAATCTTAAGTATAACATTAGCAACAAATACAGGATGAGTTTAGTTGTATAACTCTAGTTTAATAAATGTTTGCAAATAGTTCAAATAATGAATGTTAAATGCTAATTTAGGAATTTTGGGTGTAATTTCCAAGGATAAAAGATTGCCCAAGAAGCATTAATTTTGGCATTAGAACAATTCATCCCTTTTAATTTGTTCTATTATGTGAATACAGTGGGTATATGGCACCTGAGTATGCAATGCATGGACGCTACTCGATCAAGTCCGATGTGTTTAGTTTTGGTGTTTTACTTTTAGAGATCGTTACTGGGAAACGAAGTTGTGGTTCATTTGATACTGAAATGAGTGAAGACCTTCTGGGCTCTGTAAGAATTTCTATTCTCTCTCTCTTGAATTTACGTAATAATAACAATTGATGTAATTAAGCTCAGAAAATATCACAAGGGCCAATTTAATTCATGTATGCTGCAAGTGCCAAATTATCATCAATACCCTGCAAAATTAGAAATTTCATGGAAACTTTTACATTTAGTACCTGTTTACCCCTACAAAAAACCATAATTCTCTATTTAATCAAATTGTGGAAGAATATATAGTGGGTGATTTGGCTATTTACAAGATGTCAGTCAGTGTACCAGGGGCCTAAGATATATTTCATATTTCGTCATGATGTGCATGATTTTTTGATGTTTGAACAGAGATCAGAGCCTAAGACCGTCTTTTTTTGGAAACATTTGAGGCCTCATATGCAGTTATAATTTGTACATGTAAAATTTCTATAGTCCTGTATCTTACATTTTAACCTTGGAATTTCAGACGTGGGAGCAATGGACAGCGGGTACAATAACCAATATAATCGACCCATTCGTGGATTGCCCAATAAATGAGATTATCCGGTACATACATATAGGGCTTCTGTGTGTGCAAGAGGACTTAAAGGATAGACCCCGCATGTCAGAGGTAGTGATCATGCTTGGTAGCAACACGGTCTCTCTCCAAGTGCCTTCAAAGCCGGCATTTTACTTAAGAAGAGGAGTTGGTATTTCTAGTGATGGGTCCCAGAAAAAAATGGTGCCAGTGTCTCAGAACGAGTTGACTATTTCAGAACTTGAGCCAAGGTAGATGACTGATCGAGAAAACAATTTGTTCCTCTCTGCTCAAGGAGATGTTATCTCGAGATTTTGGCAATACAAGTTTTCATATATGTTGTTGAAATATAGGAAAAGTGATTTTTCAGTAGTTTTATATTGAAATAAGGGTTGTTAATTTCAAAGTTCAAACGGATGAAAAGATCATTTTTAGTGAATGGTAAAATGTGCAGCTAAGTTCATCATTTTTATACACTTGATATTTGTATCATATTATATTATATCTGAAATGTTCGTTTTCAAATCTAAACTTAAATAATGACAATGAAGTTAATTAGTTGTCAAGAAAGAAAACAATGACTTTGGGGGGAAAAATTATATATATCCCGATTTTCATTATTTAGCCATAATATTTTTTTTATCAAAAGTTTAAACAGCACTACTGCATATTTTTTGAACGAATATGTTCACAAATCATTCTGAATTCGTGCATCTGACACTTAAAAATATTGATTTTTTTTCCAAGTATCAAAACAATTAACTGATTGAATGGTGAATGCATGTGTTCAATGAGCTGTGAATTCATATGTTCCAATTCAACATGAATGAATGCTTTCAGTATACTATGTTCAAACTGTTTTTTAGAGAATGATGAAGATCTAGCTTCCAAATTTTATTAATACGACACTAGTAATGTCAAATTAAAGAAACTTTTTAACATTTATAGTACGACACTAGTAAGGTCAAATAAAAGAAACTTCTTAACATTTGAATGTATGAATTCATAATGACTAGTGAACGTATTCTCAATATAATCAAAATTTTCTGTACAAGCAGGCAGAATGTTATCAAAATTTTCAAAACAAAAATATTATTGTCAAGCTATATATGTAAAAGCCGGACTAGATCAGAAAAAAAATCTTATTTAAAAGAGGTCGATTATGTACAGTAGGAAGGGAATCCTCTTGTATATTTTATTTTTCCTATAAAGTTATCTATGCACTTGTGTATTTTATTTTTCCTATAAAGTTATCTATGCACTACATGCAAATTATTTATGAAGATCTAAATCAGTTCAAGTCTTGAAGAGCTTATTGTTCGCTGTCTAATATTGTTGCACGGATATATAATACGAGTATCATGTTTTGATATAAATGGATATTAATGATCTTATAGTTTAAAAAAAAATCAGGATATGACACGTTTTATATATATAAAATGATTTTTTTTATAAGTTGTTTTATGTATTCATTTTTAAATATGACATGTTTTTATGTATCCATTTTTTTTTATAAGTTGTTTTAGATAGATTTTAAAGATTTGAATTTGTCATTTGAAGCCGATATAATAGACTTTTGAAATTGTGCCCATCAACTCTTTTTTAGTCAGCACATCAAACCCAGCTTTTGAAATTTTGAAATTGTGCTCTTATAATAATATACCTCAAAACATGAAGTTCATATTGTTCGGCAGATCCAGTATCTGAGAATGACACGTGTCATTTTCATATTTTGTTTGTGCTTGTTAATTAGTACGAAATTAAGATGTAGTGTTCCTTGTCGGAATGGTAAACTCTGAAGTAAATTTATATTCCATTGTAGTAATAGAGTAATAGACTAACAAAAAAGCGGTGCGATTATTTGCATTAGTGTATTCTACATGTACAAAGAAAATAATATAAATCATACTTAACAAATTTACTTTAATATTTAAGCTTATTTTTATTTTCTGGAGAAATATGAAATCATGCCCACCGATTTCTATTAAAAAAAACAGAAACAATATAATTGACATTTAAGCTTTTAATTTAGTTATTGAAATTTAAAAAATAAAAACATAATAAAAATATCAAAAATGAAGATATTTAAACTCTACTATTTTTAGCACATGAGTTGAAAATCTTTAAATTCGTAAAATTGAATATATTTAATGTGCAGCAAAAGGACATACATTTTAACATTTAGAAATTAGTATGAACACATGCGTTCAGAAAATAAAATATACCATTGATCTTGTTACCTTCTACCATTTTCTCCTTATTAGCAGCCCACCAGTGTTGAAACTTATAAATTAACAAATCAAAATTAGAGCAAATCAGATACTTACGTCTTACGCGTGTTAACTGACTTGTCAACTGTTGAGTAAAATAGTCAGCCCTTTGACCAATTCTCCTCCCTCTTCTTTCTTTCTTTCTTTGTTTTTTTTTTTTTGAGAGAGAGAGAGAATTAATGCCCGTAGGCTCTCCCTCTTCTTTCTCATTAGATTACATGTATCCATTCCATTTGCGCCCCTGCTAAGCCATCAAACCTCACTGCTTCTATCTCTGTCTACTCTCTCTCTTTTAATCATTTTGTTTTCTCAAAAGGATGTATATCTCTCTCTTTATTCTCTGTCTTCTCTTGTACCTCCCATTACCAGCTCTATCAGACCCATTATATAAATTATGCGGAGGCACCACTACCTTCTCCGAGAACAGCACCTATCAGGCCAATATCAATCTTCTCTTCTCCTCTCTTGCAGCCAACTCCACCTCCAATGGCTTTGCGGATGGTACGGTCGGTACGGTACCAAACCGGGTGTCTGGACTTGTACTGTGTCGTGGTGATGTTAATAATTCCTCCTGCTCCTCTTGCCTCTCAATCGCTTTTCAGGTACACATTATCATCTTCACTACAGTTATTATAATTCATCTATTGTATGTTTACAAATTATCTATTTAATTTTCTTTTTTAAAATTCTATTTGTAGGATGCGCTACAGCTCTGCCCGTATGACAGAGCCGCCACAGTATTTTACGACAACTGCCTGCTCAGGTTTTCAAATCAACAATTTCTATCCTCCACTGACAATTCTATCCAACAAATACAATACAGCACGGCAAATGTAACATCTGATCCAACCAAATTCGATCAAATTGTAACCGATCTCATTAATAATGCATCAGCTTGGGCATCGTACAATTC